>CAUYTI010029958.1:0-12144 GCA_963575145.1 Galago senegalensis | reverse complement strand
TTGTGGAGAAAAGGGAACACTACTACACTGCTGGTGGGAATGCAAACTAATACGTCCCTTTTGGAAAACCATATGGAGAACACTCAGAGATCTAAATATAGATCTACCATTTGATCCTGTAATTCCTCTGTTAGGTATATACCGAGAAGACCATAAATCACACTATAATACAGATATCTGTACCAGAATGTTCATTGCAGCCCAATTCACAATCGCTAGGTCATGGAAGAAGCCCAAGTGCCCATCGACCCATGAATGGATCAATAAATTGTGGTATATATACACCATGGAGTACTATAGAGCCACAAAGAAAGATGGAGACCTTGCCTCCTTCATGTTTACATGGATGGAGCTGGAGAGTGTCCTCCTTAGCAAAGTATCTCAAGAATGGAGGAAAAAGTATCCAATGTACTCAACACTATTATGAAACTCATTGTTAGCTATCTTAGGAAAGCTACAATCCAAATGGAGCCCTAGACTATGGGGAAAGGGGAGGGAGGGGAGGGGGGAGGATGGGTGAAGAGAAGGATATTGTGGGGATCATTCCTATAATTTATCCTATTAGGGTACATGTGAATTTGTCTAAAGGTTGAATATAAATGTCTTAATCTTTTTTTTTTTTTTTTTTTTTTTTTTTGAGATGGAACCTCAAGCTATCCACCTGGGTAGAGTGCCGTGGCATCATGCTCACAGCAACCTCCAACTCCTGGGCTCAAGCGAGTCTCCTGCCTCAGCCTCCCAAGTAGCTGGGACTACAGGTGCCTGCCACAACACCTGGCCATTTTTTGGTTGCAACCATCATTGCTGTTTGGTGGGCCTGGGTTGGGGATTCGAACCCACCACCTTAGGTGTATGTGGCTGGCTCCTTAGCCGCTTGAGCCACAGGTGCGGAGCTGAACATAAATGTCTTAACACAACAATTATGAGATAGACATGATGGCTATGTTAGCCAGTTGGATGAGAGTTTTCCAAACTGCATATGGAAGCAACACACTGTATCGTACGATAGAATTAATGTACACAATTATGATCTAATAAAAAATAGATTAGTAAAAAAAAAACATTAAAAAAATGTTGCCTTTTTGACCAGATGGAGATTAGAATGTTGAAACAGTTACCATGAAAGATGAAAACTGTACTAAATGAATATGCCACTTTTCCAGAAGTCAGATTTTAACTGGAATGTATTTTGTCTTAAACCTGGAAGCAATTGATCCAGGTTTCTGAGCACCAAAGACCTGGCATTTGGTTCTGTTCGAGAGATCTGGAACTACTAAGGAGTCCTCACTCAGTGTTTGAAAAAGAGGCAGCAATTATCATTAGTGAGTTGAAGTAATAGCAACCAGCAGACAAAAAAGAGAAAATGCAAAAAGATGACAGGAAGATTATAAAAGCATAGTTATCACTGGGCAGCAGTTCATAGGAGCAATCAGCCCCATACCCTTCAATCCTTGCTTCAGAGCAACTTTACGGCAGCTCTACAAGTCTCCATCAATTTAAAAAGTGAAATTATTTTTGTAATACTCTTTATTTTCTTTAAATGGAGATATGATAGATTTCTTTTTTGTGTTTTAGATGAAAGAAGAGGGCTGAGTACTGTGGCTCACGCATGTAATTCTAGCACTCTGGGAGGCTAAGGCGTGTGCATTGCTTGAGCTCAGGAGTTCCAGACCAGCCTGAGCAAGAGCAACACCTTATTTCTACTAAAAATTGAAAAACTAGCCTGGCTTTGTGGCAGGCACTTGTAGTCCCAGCTACTTGAGAGGCTGAGGCAAGAGGATCACTTGAACCTAGGAGTTTGACCTATAACACTATGGCACTCTACCCAGGGCAACATGGTGAGACTCTCTCTCAAAAAAAAAAAAAAAAAAATGAAGAATTTGCTTTGAGATAATGATGTCTGTTGCAACATTTCACTTATGGAAGATACCTAACAGGGGAATCTATGTAGTTGCTGAAAACTTTCATGTTAAAGATACTCACTAGCAAAAGCATTACCATTTTACACTGACAGTCTTGTGATCGCCCCTCCATAAGGATTCCTTTGAGCACTTCATGGGAGGATCCTTTCTGCCCACTGTCAGGCTTTTTGGGGTGAGAGCAGCTCAGCTGAAGGATGTTGACTGCCTGGATCATCGCTTATTGGACCTGATGAAAGCCCCTGTTTTCTCCTCTTTCCTCCACTGAATATGTTGCAGACATTTTCCAAAAGGGTTTTGTCATCTTATTCTGGCAAAATGTTTGTCTGTGTACTTAGTGGATGAGGAGGGAGCGTAATGATCGCTTAGGTATGCATGTATCATGAATTTAAGTTGTCGCCAGACATCACCTGCGACAATCCCGTGCCACAGGTTTCTTTATTCTTTGCAGCTGAGGTTCAGAGACATGAATTACCCCTGAGTGCATAACATCTCCTCACAGAGATTCTAAGAGAATGGTGTGCCCCAGCAGTGCTTATTTACATAGAACACCCGGGTTTGCTGTTTCCCCTCTGGCTTTTCTTAAACAAGCAATTTATTCTCAACAGTTTTAAATTTAAAATCAATATGTCTAATACGATAGTTTTACACTTTTCATCTTTATGTATGGACATGTCTGGGAAGAGAATCCAAATGAGTTCAAGCAGTAAAGGCAAGAAATTATCAATAAAAACTGTTCTAGGGAAGTCTGTAAAAACTATATATTTCAGTTTATCCTTTGACACGAAACTATATATGAATGGAATATAGTGTAACTTTTCATTCAGTACCTAAATGTTAAGCAGTGCAATTGGTTTCAGGGAAAGAAAGTAGATTGATTGTAGACAAATTAAAAGTCTCATTTGGTAGCTTGAAAATAATTCAAGCAGTTTGCTCTTTTTCAATAACTGAGGATACTTGTCATTCATGCTTTGCTTCAAGTACTACACGTGAACAGAAAGTTTACTCTGGAGTCTAGGAATTTATAAGCTTTCCTGAACTTGCTTAAAATGCTTTTACTAACATATTACCTGAAATATTGTCTATAATTTGGGGAAGTGGGATGATAAATTATTAGAAACAGTAAAAATTGCTCAGGTAATATGTATTTATTATAGAAAACAGAGAATACAAATAGTTAAAAAGAATCAAAATCACAGATACCTGGGTGGTGCCTCTGGCTCAAGGAATAGGGTGCCAGTCTCATATACCAGAGGTGGTGGGTTCAAAACCCAGCCTTGGCCAAAAAAAAAAAAAAAAAAAAAAATTGCAAGATCAAAGATACATAAAAGAACAAAAATCACGAAGAGATGAGTATCACTAGGCTTTTGCTCTACATTCTTGTAGATTTTCTCAGTGTGTGATTATAAAAAATGATTATACTATACATTTTTAATTTTAATTATTTTGTTATGAGTTGTTAATACATTTTTGACAAAAAACAAAACAAATGGAGTAAAATATGTACATTGTACATTCTAGCTTTCACTCAAGTCTCTGGCATCTTTATCACCCTGTCCCCTTTGTGTTTCCTTCCATTTTTTTCTTTATAAAGATGTAAGATACAACCATGAATTGTACTTGTGTTATATAAATATTGTATATTCTTTTTTTTTTTTTTTTGAGACAGAGCCTCAAGCTATCCCCCTGGGTAGAGTGCCATAACATCACAGCTCACAGCAACCTCCAACTCCTGGGCTCAAGGAAGTCTCCTGTCTCTGCCTCCCAAGTAGCTGGGACCACAGGTGCCCACCACAATGCCTGGCTATTTTTTGGTTGCAGCCATCGTTGTTGTTTTGGTGGGCCTGGGCTAGATTCGAACCCACCACCTTAGGTGTATGTGGCTGGCGCCTTAGCCACTTTGAACCATAGGAGCTGAGCCTATATTGTATATTCTTACTACCTTCTGTCCTATAACAAATATCTTTTTAGTCCATTCATGCTACTATACAAAAGACCTGAGACTGAGTAACTTATAAATAACAGTGATTTATTTCTCATGGTTCTGGAGGCTCGAAATCCAAGGTGCTAGCAAGTTCAGGGACTGGTTAGGGGCTTGGTCTCTCCTTCTAAGATGTTTCTTGCCCTTGTTCTACAGAAGGTGGAGGTGCAAAAAGGGGTGAATGCAGTGTAAAGCCTCTTTAACAAGTCCTTAATCTTCTGAAGGAGGACAGAGCCTTCACAAGTTTCAACATTATTTTATTTTAATTTAAAAAAATGTAGGGGGTACAGATTTTTTATTATGTAGGGGATTTTTTGTTATGTGGACAAATCATATCATGCCGACGTCAAGGCTTTAAGCATATCTATCACTAGAATAGTGTACGTTGTACTGAACAGGTAGTTTTTATCTCTCCCCTTTGTTTCCAAAATCCATTATGACCACAAATATCCTTTGTTCTGCTCCCACTTCTAAGCAAGTACTTGTGGTATCTGCTTTCCCATCCCTGAAATACTTCACTTGGGATAACGGTCTCCAGTTCAATCCAAGTTGCTTCAGAAGACATTATTTCATTCCTTTTTATGGCTGAATAGTAGCCCATGGCTCTATCTGTATCTAGATCTATATCTAGCTATACATCTACACCACATTTTCTTTATCCACTGTCTGTTGATGGGTACTTAGGTTGATTCTACATCTTTGGTATTGTGCATTGTGCTGCTCTAAACTTAAGGTACAGGCTTTTTTTTTTTTTTAATGACTTCTTTTCTTTGGGGTATATCCAGTAGTGGGATTGCTCAATTGAATGATAGGTCTACTATAAGTTCTTTGGCATACTGCTTCCTCTAGTGGTTGTGCAAGTTTACCCCCTTACCAATCGTGTATAAGTGTTCCCTTTGAACCATGCCAAAACCTATTGCTTTTTTACTTTTTCATAATGGCATTTTGTTACAGGGTAAAGTGGTTTCTTATGGTGGTTTTCATTATGTGTGTCCATGATAACTAGTGATATTGAGCATTTTTTCATGTGCTTTTGGCCATCAACATGACTTGTAGAAGAAATACAAGTATTCAAATCACAGCTTGTAGTATGTGTATATATTGCTCTGCACCTTTGCACTTTTTTCTCAGAATACTGTGTCCTAGTGATGTTTTCAAATATGTAGAAAGCACCCTCACTCCTCTCTCTTCTTCCTCATTCTCTTCTTACTCTTCCTCATTTCCTCTCTCCTTTTCCTCTTCCACTTTTTCTACTTTTCTTGTTCTTTTTCTTCCCCATATTGTATTGCATCGTGTAGATGTACTCAGTTAATGGAGAGCAGAATTGTTTTTATCTTTGGCTCTTACCAAAATGTTGAAATGAAAAGCTACATGGATGTATAATTTCATATTTCTGCAGGTGTACCGGTAGTGTACATGTTTACATGAGATCAAAACCAAAGCAATATAAATCATGGCTTTTGCTTCAGTAGTTTTCAAAACAGACATAAAAATCTTCATTTCTATTTTGGAAGAAATTAGGAAGGGATGAGGGCATCAGAAAAGTCGTAAAAAGCCCAGCATACTTAAGACTGCCTAGGCATCCAAATTGGAAAAGAGGAAGTCACTTATCCTTGTTTTCTGATGATATGATCTTAGATATATAAAAACCTAAACATGCCACCAAAAGCTCTTGAATTTGGTGAATAAATTCATCAGAGTTTCATGATACAAAATTAATGTATGAGAATAAGTAGCATTTCTATACAATAATGAGACAGAAGGGAAACAAATTAAGAAGGCAATCCCATTTACAATAGGTACAAAAAAATATCTAGGAATATATTTAACCAGGAAGTGAAAAATTTAACCAAGGAAAGGAAAACTATGAAATACTGATGAAAGAACTTGCAGATGACATAAACAAATGGAAAAACATCCCTTGCTCATGGAATAGAATAATTAATGTCACTAAAATGACCATATTGCATAAAACCATCTACAGATTTGGTGCAATCCTTATCAAAATACCAATGCCATTTTTCACAAAATTAGAGAAAACTATGCAAAAAGTCACATGGAACCTAAAAATTACCTAGACAAAAAGAACAGAGCTGGAGGCATTACACTGTCTGACCACAGTTATACTACAAGGCTATACTAACTATAACAGCATGATACTGGTATAAAAGTGGAAACATAGAACAGTGAAACAGAATAGCATATCCAGAGACAAAGCCACATGTTTACAAGCAAATGATCACCTGCAAAGTCAATGAGAACATATACCAGGGAAGGGACTTGCTTTTCAATAAATGGTGCTGAGAAAATTTGAAATCAAATGCAGAAGAATGAAACTAGAATCTGATCTTTCACCATATACGAAAATCAACCCAAGATGGATTGAAAATTTTAATGTAAGACTTGAAACTAAAAAATACTGGAATAAAACCTAGGAAAAACTCTTCCAGACATTGCTATAAACAAAGAATTCATGACTAAGATCTCAAAAGCACAGGAACAAAACTAAAAATAGACAAATTAGCTAAGCCAGAAAGCTTCTGTACAGCACAAGAAATAATCAACAGAGAGAAGAGACAACTTGCAGAATGGGGAAAAATATTTGTAGACTATACATATGCACATACAATAGGTGATTGACATCCAGAATTTACAAGGAACTCAACTCAACAACAACAACAACAAAACCCCCCAATAATCCCAAGGACATGAATAGACATTTTTCAAAAGAAGAAATACAACAGCAAACAGGAACATAAATATTATCAACATCACTAATCATTGAAGAAATGCAATTTAAAGCCACAGTGGAATATCATTTTACACCTGGTAGAATGGCTATTATTAACAAGTCAAAAAATAACATATATTGACCAGGTACACCTGTAATCCTAGTGCTTTAGGAGGCTAAGGTGGGAAGACCACTTGGGGTCAGGAGTTGAAGACCAGCCCGAGCAAGAGTGGGACCTCATATCTACAAAAATAGTGGAAAAATCATCTGGGTGTGGATTGGCCACCTGTGATAGCACATACCTATAGCTCCAGTTACTCAGGAGGCTGAAGCAGAAGAATTGCTTGAGTCCAGGAGTTTGTGGTGGCAGTGAGCTATGATGTCCCCACTGTATTCTAGTCAGGGTGACAGAATGAGATCTAAATAAAAGTAGATGTTGGTGAGGATGTGGAGAAAAGGTAACCCATACACTACTGGGGAGGATGTAAATTAGTACAACCTCTATGGACAAAAGTATGAAGATTTCTGAAAGAACTAAAAATAGGACTATCATTCAATCCAACAATCCCACCAGTGGGTATCTACCTAAAAGAAAATAAATTATTATATCAAAAAGATACTTGCACTCGTATGTTTATTAAAGCACTATTCACAGTTATAAAGGTGGACACTTAGTGAAATCACACTAAGTGTCCATCAATAGATGATTGGATAAAGAAAATGTGGTATATACACACAATAGAATATTATTGAGCTATAAAAAATATTTTGCAGCAGCATGGATGGAACCAGAGGCCATTATCTTAAGTGAAACAAGTCAGACACAGATAGACAAAATACCTGCATGGTCCCATTTATGAGTGGAAGCTGAATGATGTGCAGGTATGGATGTATTAGAATGGGGAGGGATGGATATGAAACCTTTGAAGGGGGGAGCTGTGGAAGGTGGGTGGATGATGAGCGATTACTTCATGAGTACAATGTATATTATCTGGATTTTGGATGCCCTAAAACTCTGTCTTCACAGTCTATGTATGTAGCAAAAATTGCACCTGTACTCTAAAAATGTCTGCAAATAAAAATAAAGAAGGTAATAAAAGGATTGTCTAGCCCAAAGATTTTCAAAATATGACCTACAGCATCCAGGGAACTTCTAAGTTCCTTTCAGGCAATTAGAAAGGTTAAAAGTATTTTCAAAATGGTATTAAGACAACATTTTCTTTTCTCACTGTCGACATTTTCATCATTGGTGCAAAAGTAATGGCAGGGAAGACTGTTGGCAGGCTTGCACCAATCAAGACAGTGGCAGTGGCCAAGTGCGGTGGCTCATGCCTATAATCCTAGCAGTCTGGGAAGTCCAAGTGGGAGGATCCCTGGAGCTCAGGAGTTTGATATTAGACTGAGCAAGAACAAAACCCAGTCTCTACTAAAAATAGAAAAAATTAGCTTGGCATTGTGGTGAGCTCCTATAGTCTCAGCTACGTGGGAGGCTGAGGCAGGAGGATTGCCTGAATCTAGGGGTTTGTGGTTGTCCTGTGAGCTAAGCTTTTGCCACAGCACTCTTGCCTGTTTAAATAACAAAAAAAAAAAAAAAAAAACGCCAGTCACTGCAAACTGCACTTGTAGCCACGAGCTTCTTCACTGCCATGCATTCACACTAAAAAAAAGAGTAGATCTTAGTTAAGAATGTCTGCTGTGAAACAGCAAAAATGTGTTAATTTCATCAAGTGTCAACCCTAAGTCTCCTGTACAAACTGTACCGCGAGATGAAATGGGAGGTACGTGTAAAACACTTCTGCAAATCTACTGGTAGACTGGAAAAGTGTTAGTGAGACTGTTGTGAGCTCAACTAGCCATTTCCCCTCATGTGATATCATTTTTGCTTGAAAGCGCGAGTAATATCTGACACATATTTTCTCCAAAATGAACAAAATGAGACTGTCACTTCAAGAAAACCAATTGACAGCACTTGCTGCCAGTGATAAAATTTAAGTTCTCAAGTAAAAAGTTAGGATTTTGGAAAACTGGTATCTGCCATCATGAGTTTGATAGCTTCCAAATACTCGAATATTCCTGAGGAGGTTGGTAGTATATTAATGATCATGATTGTGTAAAGAAATAGGTCAGTGTTTGAAAGATCTGCTTAACTTGGTGGGCAGATCGCAATAATAATAAAGGGACAGGGTTACAAAATTCATGCCTGGGTTTAAGTGCAAAATACACCAAAGGTTTTAAGGCAACAAGGCAAGAAAAAGTTCGTTGATGTGATTTCAGATTTTACATCCAACTGACACTTAAGAAATTAGCATTTGTCAAGTTTTGTGAGGTATCAAAAAGAATAGTTACAATATTCCGAAAAGCCTGATAAGTTTTCTTTTCTTTTCCGACTGCCTATCTATGTGAGGCTAGATTTTCTTCAAAACAATATACTGTAACAGAAGCAGATGGAATAATTCAACTGTATAATTCTTTCAAGCCAGGCATTAAAGTGATTTGTAAAAATGTAAAATATTTCTCATTAATTTTTTTAATTTTTGAAAATGCAACCACTTTTCATAAAAACATGCCACTTATGTTAACATGTAATGGGCTTATCATGTTACTTGAAAATTCTTAAAATTTTTCTGTTTTACGATTTAATACAGTAGGTATCAGCACATATAACCCACATCCTCAAAAGCTCGTTAGGACCATCAGTAATTTTTTAGAATCTGAAGGTAGCTCGTGAGACCTAAAAGGTTAAGCACCACTGTTCTTGCTATTCTATGAGATTTGGAAAACCTGAACATAAGTAAAGTCTGAAGGTTCCAGACAAATTATTCATTTTTTTATGTGCGTGACCTATTCTCTGAGTCGATAAATGCATCTCCCTTACTACAAGTACAAATTTCTTTGTAATGTACACACTGAGCTAAATGGTTGTGAACATTCTTTGTCTTTTTCTATTTTTATTCTTACCATTTTGATTCCAGCCAGATGATTCTCATCAGTGCCTGTCATGTCTCCAATAACCTTGTTTTTATGTTTTTATTCAGAATTTACCACCAAGCCCCCTTTGCCCAGTCCATTCTGAGGGAGCTCTGTTATAGAGAGGGGATACACTGGGAATGGGATTTGGGTATGAGTGATGGTTGCTGGAGGAGCTGCTGTCAAGAGTTACATGTGGCTGTGGGTCATGGATGAGGATTAATCGTCATTATCATCACGAACAAGAACCTGAACACCCATCAGAGGATTTGTTGAGGGCCTTTGTATCTCATCATTTTTTTGAATGCATGCAAACTTAAAGTTCAGAGATAAAGAGTTTGTATATGAATTTAAGTGAATATGGCATAAAATTTTGGTTATACACTTGCTTTTAGGGGTACACCATAGTTTGGTGTTAGCCTCAACATTTGGCCAAAATTTTTGTCTTTGGTTTAGGCCCAAACCAGAAGGCTTTCAGAAGGCTGATTGGCCAAGTGCCTACATTGACTGTCATCCTCAAGCATTGTTTGCAAGATCAGAGATGTGAGTGCATGTGTTATTGCACTGAAACAGCATAACACTGCCAATATAAAGTTTATTGTGACTAGCTGACTATTCACTTTCAAATATAGATGTGTATTCTATATATACTTTTGAATGAAAAAATACCTCTATCTGTTTTAAATGTTGGTTTGTGGAAGTATAGATGTAAGCGTTACTGCAAAAGTAAAATGCAGCAATAATTAATGATATTTGTGAAAACTGCTAATATAAGTTAGACTTTCAAATAATAAATGTATAAGGAAATGGATACAAAGTTGAGGCTAATGTTAAGAGAGAATATGCACATGTATTAGCTAGATTAAAAAAGAGAAGACTGTCATATGTTATTAGATCCAGGAAATATTTATAAAATTTTAAATAATACAAGAAAAAAAATGATAGAAATCTTTACCCTAGAGATCAGAATTAATCTTTAGAATTTTTTATTACACGATTCACATGCAAATGTAAAAGAAAATAATATAAAATTTTACTAACAGTAACTTTACTTACTTAATTCTATTTAGGCCATGATTCTCTTAGGAAGAAGTTCTCTTTGGGAATGCGTCACATCTTGAAGGATGAATAAAAAGCAAAATTAAGTTTACCTTGTTAAAGTTTCACAAGGCAGGAGAACAACCTGAATCATGTACAACAACATCTGTGATAAATCATCTTTGATCTAGACACAACAAAGAATATAGAGAATGAAGGAAGAAGGTGTTAAAGAAAAATGAGGAATTCCTAAAATATCATGTTTCTCTACCAGTCTCTGTTGAAAGAATGCATGCATTTAAAATCGCAGATGAGCTACAGAGTGAATGTGGAACACTCTAGCAGGTGACAGCATTAAGAAATTTTTCTTCCCACATTATATCAAGTTTTCAAAATTTTACTACTGGCTTTAGTGTTAAAATTGTAGTAAACATTAGTTATTGGGTAAAATTCCAAGATGCTTAATTCTAAGAAGTCCGATCTGTGATGTCGAACTTAGAGGTAGGTCTTGGTTTGGTTGAACATTGGTTTTAATATTTGTTTCTTTTACATTATCCCATGATTTGTCTCTGTTACACCTCTACTTCTTTAAGACATCGCTCCTCCAGTGTTTAATACATAAAAAATGAAGGCTTACGATACTACTAATGAGGTAGGACATTTTTCCTTCTTCTCTTAGAACATGCTTCTTTTTCTTTTGTGTTATTTATATTTTTCTTATAATTTTCCAAGAATTCTTCATAACTTCTGTCTATCCTTGTTTTATTATTCATTTTGTGGCTTTTTCCCTACTCCTCTTTGGTTGCCCTTTGATGAACAGAAGTTCTTAATTTTATGTCAACAAATTTATTGATATATGTTGTTTAGTACTTTTTGTTTGAAAAGTTCTTTGCTAACCTGAGGTTATAAAAATATTCTCTAATTTCCTGTAAGGTTTTCAAGTCTTGGCCTCACATGTAAGTCTTTGATCCATTTGAAATTGGTTTTCATGTGTGTGTTGCTAAGTCCCTCTGGAGGTTCACTGGTCCCTCTGCTCCCAGTGCCAGTGCTGGTACTAAGACCAACTTGACCTGATGATGGAGTGATCAGACACAAAGTACACCAACAGTTCAGCACATAAAAGAAAGAATGAAAGTAAAGAAGGGAGTTACACAAAATGAAAATGCATTCCATGGAGAGAGGAATGGGTCAGTCTCCAAGTGGGGAGAAAGACCTGGAGTCTGAACACAGGTTGCTTTTATCAGCAGCTCCTAGTTCGTCCTGCTCCAAGGCAGGATTGGTTGTTGTTTCCTGCCTTTGGGATGACTGACAGGTTGGGGGTTATATAATAGATTATATCACAGGTTCAAATAGATGGTCATTATTATTTATTATTTATTTATTTATTTTTTGAGACAGAGACTCAAGCTGTACCCCTGGGTAGAGTGCCATGGCATCACAACTCACAGCGACCTCCAACTCTTGGGCTTAAGCAAGTCTCCTGCCTCAGCCTCCCAAGTAGCTGGGAC
>CAUYTI010029955.1:0-33474 GCA_963575145.1 Galago senegalensis | reverse complement strand
ATAAAATGCTTAATATTTAACAATTGCCTTACTACTATAGCACTGAACTTTGCTCCTCGGGGATTACTGAGTTACTTGGTGGCTTGCCTTCCAAGTCACAAGAGATTTCCAGGCTTGCCAGGAGAATGTCTTGTTCTCAGTCATTCCTCAAATGAGTTGATATTGGTAACTGTTGTAGTAAGTACGATGTTTAATCCTCTATACTTTCCCCTTTCCCCTTCTTGGGCTATAATTGGGTTATAGCTTCCATAAGAAAGCTATAAATTGGTTTCATAGTAGGGCTGAGTACATTGGATACTTTTTCTTCCATTCTTGAGATACTTTGCTAATAAGGGTACATGTGAAATTTACTAGGGGTAGAATATTAATGTCTGAACACAATAACTAAGAAAATGCCGTGAAGGCTATGTTAACCAGTTTGATGAAAATATTTCAAATGGCATATAAAAGCAGCACATTGTACCCCATGATTGCATTAATATACACAGCTATGATTTAATTTAAAAAAGGAATATAATTCCTGATAAATAAATGAGATAACTGAGTTAAAAATATTTTTGGAAATAAATATGTGACTTTGCAATAGTAAAACATTTTTTTTTTTTTGAGAAGAAAGGAAAGGAAATGTATTACTTTGCTAGAAAAGGGGAAAAAAATACCAAACTGTTCATCTCAAAATATGGATTATTCCTCTGTGAAAGCATTTCTTAAGACTCAAATTTACAAAACTAAAATGAAATTTGTGATAAGTTAACTATTATACAGGATTTCTACTTAAAACTTTTACTCTCAGCTAAAAAAAAAATCACTTATTTTGCCATTGCTATATACTTGTTAATATATGTAGTTTTGTGTGTTCAATGTGGAACTCTACAAATTCTGTTGGTTGTAAATTTATATTTTACTTTGACTTTGTATCAAGTTTTCTACCTGGCAGAGAAAGCACTTGTCATTGGAAAGAAATACTTTTTTCAAGAATGGCATACATTCTAGTTAGAAATCTAACTATTTGATGATGTTATTATAGTTCTTCAGATAGTTGATAATAGAAATTGTTGACTTTAATTTACTAGTGAAGATCAGACCTATTTAACTCTTCTATTTACATGGCTTGTTTTTCTCTCAAAGGAGTAAACAATTTTGAAGGACAAATAATATTTGATACTTCTAGAAAATTCTGGTGAGTAGACAAACATCCCACTGGCATTTCCATCATTCACAATGAGCTCAGTCCTTTCTGCCTTCTTTTGTGTGAGCTCTGACAATATAATGGTGTTTCTAAGCCATTTATTTCTGGTCTTCGACAAGAATCCTGGTGAGGCTGTCAGGATTGTAAGGGAAAGTGAAAGGAAATTATGCACCACGGTGCCAGCAAGTGAGAAGCAAATGAATAAGGTGAAGCACTAGATTTTAGAGAGACTGAAGGGAATTTGCTTTTCATCCGAAAATTTACTAAGGAATTTAGGAGAAAAAGAAGACCTAAATCAATGTATTTCTCACAAATGGACCATAAATACAACTTATTTGATTCTTGCATTTAGGCAGTGATAACCAGTACTTTTTACTTTATTTTAAGAAGCCATGGATGTTATTAAAAATTTTTTTTATCCTTTTAGTATGTATCAAAGTAGACTTATTTTGTCAATATTAACTATGTTGTGAGAGTACCTTACTCAAAGTAGTACAAAAATAAGGATTATATTGATTTAGATGACTTCGTGGATTTTATAAGTTAGAAGAAAATAAATTTATGAAAGACCATAATCTAACATGACTATCCAGATGGGATATTTTATATCTCTTACTATACTGTTTCTGTTACATGTCCAACTTTTAGGCAGAGAGTCAAAAAACATTCAGTTTAAATACTTTTGGCATGTTAAAATAAAACTTCATTACAATTTTACTGAACCAAGTTTAAAATTGCTTGAATAACATGATTTGTGTTTTAGCTATAATCATTTGTGTTCAGGTGTAAATTCATTTGTTTGTGACAACATTGTTTTACATTTTCAGACCATAAGAAAATTTAATTTGAATTTGAGGAATAAATCACATAGAAATCACTCTTTAAATTATTGTGAAAAATGCTTTCTTTAAATTCTAAATGATATGGACCTATTATCTCCATATGCACAAAAATATACTTTTGGGGGCATTATATATAATCAATACTTTTACTTTAATTAATTTTTTTTCAGTTTGTACATAATAGCTGTATACATCTATAGAGTACGTGTAATATTTTGATATAGGAACCAAATGCGTAATAATCAAATCGGAGCAATTGAGGTATCTATCACCTCAAGTATTTGTCATATCTTTGTAGTGGAGATACAGCAACACCCTTCTTTCTTATTTTAAAGTGTACTAGTACTTATTGTTGATTATACATTTTAAGATTATGTTGAGAAACTTTCTAATATTGTTACACTAAAGCAAAACAGCTAACTCCAAAATCAATTTTCCCCTTCATGCTCTTTAAGGTGCATATTTGGTACTAAATCCTATTTTAAGTATTGGCTAATTCAAATCTTGTCTCATTTGGTTTTTCCATTCTTAAGTGTTATAATTATTCCTGGAAGAAAGAACATAGCAGGGCAACTTCAAATAGACTAAGGTCATAAAATTGAAAAGAGAGTAAACGAATGTTATACTCATTTTGAGGTTAGCAATTATTAACCACATTTATTTCTACGGAAAAAATATAAGGTTTTTTATTTAAATACTGAGATTATATTTCACTGAGAATTTACTATGTGTCAAGTACTCTGAAGTTTAACCCTCAAACAACCCTACATGTCATTAGATACTGTTATTATTTTTATTATATGAATCTAAGACTGAACTTTAGATAACAACAAAAAAAATTATTACATAACTAGAGAATCTAATCAGTGGCCCAACCATTACAGCTCATTAAAGAAAAAAAATATATCTTTCTCTCTCTTTTCTTTTCCTTTCCTTTTCGCCTCCCTTCCTCCCTCTTTTCTTCTCTTCCTCTTTTCCTCCCTCCCTCTTCCTTCTTTACTTCCTTCCTTTTTTCTTTCTTCCTTCACTCTTTCTATCTTTTTTTCTCTCTCTCTTTCTTCTTTCTTTCCTGTTTATCTATCTATCTATCCATTCATCTATCTATCTATCATTTTCATCTATCTATTTATCTCTCTCCATCTGTCTCCTGATTTTCTGCCTTTTTGTTCTGTCTATTCCTGACAAGAGAGGCTTGATAACTCCAACTAAAGTAGAATGGTCTGTTTCCCCTTTCATATCTACCAATTGTTGCGTTATAAATGCTTTGATACACACTCGTTAGGTACAAATGCATTTAGAATAAATATAATTGACCCTTTTAGGTAATGTTCTTTATTACTTGTGGCAATTTGTCTTGTTCTGAAGTATTCTTTGTCTGACATTCATATAGCTACTTCAGCTTTGTTTTGGTTGCTGCTGTCATGGTATATCTTTCTCCCTTCATTTAATTTGAATCTCACTGTTACCTAAAGTGAGTTTCTTGTGGACAACATATAGTTTCATTTTTAAATCTGACATTCTCTGTCTTCTAATTGGTATATTTAAACCATTTAAGTTTAAAACAATTATTTTTAGAGTTGGGTTAATATCTACCATTTCTCTAACTATTCCCTATATGTCTTATTCATTCTTTTTTGTCCCCCTTTTTATTTTATCTCTTCTTTTAGTGTATCGATTATACTTAAAATATTTCAGTGGTTGTCCTAGTGTTTACAATATACATTTCAAACTAATAAAAGTCCATCTTAAAATAACACTATACAGCTGTACTGCTTCACATGTAGCGCAGTTCCATTATACGAGAGTATTCCCAATTCTACCATTTCAGCTGTCATGATATTGCCATCATACCCTTCATTTACTTATATGTTTTACTCATAGAATACATTGTTACTATTACATTAAGTAGTTTTCTCTTAAGTCAATAAAGAAGAATGATGAAAAATTACCTATTGGGTACAATGTATACTGTCAGGATGACAAGTGTATATAAAGGCTAGACTTCCCTAAATCTATTTAAATAACTTTAAAAATATGTAAAATGAGTTATTTTATCTCTGTTTACAATCCTTCTCCAATATCTTCCTTTCTTTATGAGAATCTGAGTTTGGACCAATGCCATTTTTTCCTTCTCAAAGAACTTCTTTTAGCATTTCTTATGAGACATTTTTGCTGGTGACAAATACTTTAATTTTTATTTTTTCTGAGAAAATCTTCATTTTTGTTCCATTTTAAAGGAAAATCTCACTGGATACAGAATTCCAGATCAGTGGATTTTTTTCTTTTCAACATTTTAAATACTTCAGGCTACTTTCCTCTGGGCTGGCATGGTTTCCCATGAGAACTCTGCTGAAATTATTATACAGTATTCTGTGGTTACAATGCCCCTTCCTTTAGCTGGTTTCTTTGAGGATTTTTTTATTTGATTTTATGCAGTTTAAACAATATACATCTAAGTTTGATATTTTGATAGTTGTCTCATTTGGTGCTATATAACTTTCCTGGATTTATAGTTTGAAGTTTGTCATCAATTTTGGAAAATTCCTCATCATTATCACTCTCCAAATTTACTCTGTTCCCTTCTCTCTTTTTTGTTCTTTTCCTCTGGTGTTTAAATTACATGCTGTTAAAACCTTTCGTATGGCACCACATTTCTTGTATGTTCTGTTCTGTTTATTCTTTTCTGCCTTTGCCTTCTATAATCTTAGACTGAATCTCAGTGTGTTAGTGAGTCTGTGTGCCTGGACTCTGATCTTCTACATGGTTCTCATGATACCTTTTTCTTTTCCCCTATCCTACTTCTTCAGAGTTGTCCTTTCAGTGTATACCCTTGAAGCCCTGATCCTGTTAATTCCCCCATCTTCAGTGAGATAGTAAGGCTAGAAGGTGATATGGCAGGAAGAATATCTCTGTTCTTTCTGGACTAAGGCTCTGGCAAAATCTTTTTACTGGAGAGTAAGCCTTTGTTAAGGTAAGAGCTCTGGACAAATTTCACAATGGTTTCTCTTCCCATTCTCCTGCCAGAATCACTGAGAAACCTTTCTTAGATCTCCAGCGAGATACTAAAGTCTGTAGGCTCCCCCCCCCAAGACTGTGGCTCCTAGAAGATTCTCACTATACCCTACTCCCTCTTGATTTCAGTGTGTCAATTTGCTCTGCAACCTCAATGTACTAACGGGTCTGTGAAAAGTCACTGATTTTCAGTTTCTCCAGCTGTTTCTTGTGGAAAAGGCATCAGTGACAACTTCCATGATCCTTCTATGTCAGAGATGAAACTGGAAACTAAGTCCAATCAAAGACTCAGATAAAAGACGTTAATTTAGAATCATGCATTAAAGTCACACAGTGATAGCATGTCACTGGTGGGCTTAAAAGTCACCTTCTTATGCAAATTGAAGATGATTTCTGATATATTTCATTTCTTCTCCTTTCACTATTTTTCTTTACCACAAATTGGAATATCTGACGTAAAAATCAACAGCTTCTAGCCTTTGTGCTTCCTCTGCCTATGGAGATCTGTATGTTACAAGCTTAATTTTCAATGCACAAAATTAACGTATTCAACTTTCCTCAAGATCCTTTTGCAGTTTCTCATTTTCCTGTATCACTCTACCTAAGTCATTTAGGAGAATCACTTGAATATTCACAAACACTTAGAATAAGTCATTTCTTCAAGTGTCTCTGCTTTTGAACTCAATTCTCTCCATAGGTGTTTATCACTAGCAGACTTGTGTAGGGCAGTGGTGGATTGAAGCCCTCAGATGGAAAGGCATTTTTTATTTTATTCGAATATGTAATTCAATTTTTCTTTAAAGTCAGTGAAGCTCATGAATACAGTCTAGCTCTGAACAGAAGGACAATACCAATGCTGATGATTTAATATTACATCAAATAATTTGGAGATAAAATTACCATATGTTGTTGTCTGCATTTTCATATGCAAAGATATTTAGAGCCTTTCACAATTCACTATGATTTCTACAGCAGCAACCCATATTTTTTCTTTTCCCCAATAGGAGATACTTCAGGTACCCACATCCAATACTGGAAAACACAGAATTCTTAGGCTTGAGTTGAATATTACTATAAAATGCAGTCATGACAATTATAGGAGTACTATCTTAAAATATAGGGGTGGACTAAATGACTTGTATCATCACTTATAAAATTGTCTTGATGGAGCTTATGTTAAGAACTAAAGTTTGTATTTATATTTAAAAAAACACATTAGCCTTATACTCTTACTCAGTGTTATACAAATCTCAAAAAAGTCATATGTTTTATTTTTGAGGAAGCACAAGAAAATGAACCAAAATTTAATATTCTTTGCCAATAGTAAAAGTTTCCAGTTTATCTTAATGTGACAGTTTTTTTAGACATAAACTTTCTCCAGGGTACAGAAAGGGAGGTTTTCTCCCCCCCCATGAACTTGTTTTTTCCTTTTTTTTCTGAGACAGACTCTCATTGGCCTTCAGTGCTGTGGCTTCAGAGCTCACAGCAACCTCAAACTCTTGGGTTCAAGAGATCCTCTTGCCCTAGCCTCCCAAGTAACTGGGGTTACAGGCGCCTGTCACAGTGCCTGTTTAATTTTTCTTATTTTTTAGTAGAGACTGGGTCTTGCTTTTTTCAGGCTGGTCTCAAACTCCTGACCTCTAACTCCTGAGGCCCCCCAGAGTGCTAGGACTATAGGCGTGAGCCACTGCACCTGTCCTCCCTATGAAATTTAAACCAAGAGCTGTTCCAGACACTCTACCCACTTCTCTCTTTCATCATAATAAATATTATTATTCCTGTTAACTCCAAATTAATAGAAAGTGATCTGAGGTTTAGAGAATGTAAGAAGTTATCTTCCAAGCACACAATCAAATAGACACCATCAGATGTTACATGTGCTCATGGTGACCGTGAGGCAGCGATTATCAATAATATTTCAACTACAATTGCAATGTTAGGCATTTCACATTACTTAGAAGTCAGGTAAGTATTCTTATTTGATTATTAAGGGTACTTGCATACTCCAACGGTACCTTACACATCACCCATTGAGCTTTATATTGAGTCCTCCTCCTGGTGGCACCTGTGTCTCAAAGGAGTAGGGTACCGGCCCATATGCTGGAGGTGGCAGGTTCAAACCCAGCCCCAGCCAAAAACAAACAAACAAAAAAACCCTGAGTCCTCCTCCTTGCCCTGCATAGACAGCCAAGATATAGATATAGAAGGGCTCAAACCTTCCTTTCTATTTTCCTGTTAAGTAATTTTCATAATAAAAGCAAATACCTCCTCTATTATTTTTTTAAACCCAGAATGGCTTCTATAATGTCTCAAAGGAGAACAGAACTCCAAAAAAGAAAAATGACAGGTGAAGGAAGAATATTCAATGAAAAGCAGAAAATAGTAAGGCACTCAGCCTAATGTGTAGGGAATTGGTGCAAGTTTTCAAAAACTAAAATTTGAAAAGGCATTATCTATAAAAACATGCTGCTAAACTCCATGCTCTAAAGGATTGTGTTGTAGGCGGATACAGCGAAACTCAAAAGAAGTCTGCTTTCCTCAACAAAATTTTTTTTACAAAGTTACAACTCAGGCAAATTTCATCATAAAATCCATTTGTGTGGTGTGGTAGCATGTTTAATAGCAAAACAAATCAAAACCATTTACTGATGGTGAGTTCATTAAGCAGAGTATGGAAAGCATGGCAGATACAATTTGCCCTGAAAAAAATCAGTTTGTCTCACCAGTCTATAGGCAGATGAAAGGAAGAAACTAGAAAATCTATCTACAGACGTTTGGAGAGTAAATCTGCTCATTTAAATGCTATGCTTTGGAGATGGATAATGACAGCATTAACGCTACAAATATGGGTCAACTTGCCATTTTTGTTAGCAGTATTGATGACGAATATAACGTCACTGAAGAAATGGCTTCTTTAGTGCCATTACAAAGACACAAGAAATCCAGAGATTTATACAAAGTGTTAAAAAACATATTAAAACAATTTTCTTTGTCCATTATTAACATAGCTGGTATAGTTACTGATGGTGCCCTGGGAATGGTAGGTAAGTGAGAGGGACCTGAAAAATTAATTGCAGATGATACAATGGCCACCCAAAACTCACGTTTGATGAAGTATTGCATAGTGAATCAAGAAAATTTGTAACAAAAACAAATTAAAAATGGATAACCTCATGTCAATTGTTATCAAGGTATGGAATTCCATAAAGGCCGAGGGATTGAATCATCACCAGTTTCGGCCATTCCTTAGAAGTATAGATGCTCTCCAGGACTTTTCAGAAGTGAGATGGCTAAGTCGAGGCCAAATGTTGAAAAGATTTTATGATTCGTGACATGTTATCAAGTTATTTGTAGTATCCCAAACCATATCTGTGCTAGAACTTGATGATGAAAAACTAGCTTACAAATTAGCATTTTTAGTGGATTTAAAAGCTTGTTGAAGTGACCTAAACATTCATCTTCAAGGTAAAAACCAATTTATCAATACAATGTTTCAAACCATAACAGAGCATTCCAAATGAGATTGAAATTATGGCAACCTCAGCTCCAATTAGGACAATTTTTATGCCTTTCAACATGTTAGCTAAACACAGTCCTATGAACAATGAAAAATACACAACCTTGGTTTTTGATTTAATACAAGATTTGAAAGCAGATTTCCAGGAAAATAATCAATATATTACTACATTTACAACTCCATTTTCAGTCGACATAAACATGTTAACTGCCAATTTTTAAATGGGATACTTGGAGCTGCAATCTGGCATTGAAACTAAAAATTTCATCATGTGTCCTTATTGGAGTCTTCTGGGTGCTATCTTCCCAGAGACAAATATCCCTTGCTTCACAATCTATGCCTTATTTATGTCATTGCTTTTTGGCAGCACCAACATTTGTGAGCAACTATTTTTAAGCATAAAGCACATTAAGAGTAAAATTGGAACTAAAATACCTGATGAGCACCTTGAGAGCCCACCGAGAATCGCAGCTACTTCCCATGGGATTGGGTATTGAGGCACATTTCTCAAATACAGTATAAAATATTCCACTAGCTTCTTGTTGGTCACTTTTTTAATAAAAAAAATTCCCCCCAAGCCCCCCTAAATCATATTATTTCCATATATACATGTCTATAAAACCTGCTTGGAGAATTGTGACTCTCCAAATGGGCTGCTGTATAATTAAGATTATTATTTTTTATTAAGTCATATACACATAGATCATGAATACATTTATGCATATGCAGGGTACAATGTGTTGGTTTTTTTATACAATTTGACATGTTTACATCAAACTAATTAACATAGCTTTCGCCTCATTTATTTGATTATTGTGTTAAGACATTTATGTTCTACATGTGATGGATTTGACTTGTACCCTTGCAATATGCTCCATAGGTGTGGTCTCACCGTTTACCCTCCTATCAAACTTTCCCCTTCCTTCAAGGAATGGGGAAAAAGTATCCAGTGTACTCAGTACTTGTATGAAACCAACTTACATTCACTCACACACTTTCTTATGAAAGATAGAACACAACTATCTCCCAGGATGAAAGAGAGAAATGGAGTGGGAAGGGACGGGAGGAGGGAGGTATAATTAAGATTATTATGTGTGGACTTTTTTCTTATCTGTGGTGGCGGATATCATGAAAATTATGTATGGATTTTTTGTTTTTTTCTCATCAGTTTTTGCTAGTATTTGTATATTTAATGTATGGCCCAAGACAACTCTTCTCCTTCCAGTGTGGCCCAGAGAAGCCTCAAGGCTGGACACTCCTGCCCTAAACTTCCTATATTCCCTCACTTAACTGAACTATTGAGTAATTAGTTCAATTTTCACAGAAAAGAGGAAGGAGGACAGCCTTCTAAACAGAAATAACAATATAAACAATGATTCCAACATTTTTATTTTCTAGATCTCAGTGACTTCTTATAAATTCAGCTCACAGAATCCTGTACTCTTCCAGTTTCCATGGAACAAAAAGCATAGTGGGAACATTTGGAGGTTGAGGGAAAAAATTGTTTAAATTAGGTAACTTCATTAAAAAAGCATACTTTGGCCTGGGGCTGTGTTAAATTTGGGGCTCAATAGTAGTTTGTGAATCCCTCTACTTGCTATTCTGGGTCAGGTGCATATTTCAGCACCTGCTACATATTTTATTCTGCCTGTTTATAAAAATGAGAAGTGCCAAACAAACCATTTGATAGGCTTTCTTTGTCTTGCAAAAGTAAATTTAACATTCTTTTAAGTGGAGATATAATGTAGACCAATATTTCTGAAGTACCTTAAAGTGGTGTGAGGATCACAAATAGCTTGGCTCCCTGGCATGGCTCTGATTTACAACTTAATAACTTTATTTTCTAGAAATAAAGTGGCATTCTTATTTAAAGGCCGAAATATTCCTGTTTTCTCTGAATATCAGTAATAATTTAAATTCATGGCTTCTGTATTATTCATGCATCCCGATTTAATAAGAATAGTGTTTCTTGTGTTCAATGTTTATGAAAGGTATGTCTTGAGGGTATTCTGAGCTTTATAACAAACAGATGCTAAAAGTAACTACCTCGTGTGCTCCCCTTATGAATCAGAGCCTGAAATATATTGTTTCTGATAACTTGAGCACACACACACACACAAAAGAGAGCGAGAAAGAATATTTTTCTTAAAAAAAACTTACTTTATAAAGATTCAAACTTTAAAAGCAAACAGGTAAAAAATGTATTGCTTATTTATAAAAGAAGTTTTATTCTTATAGCAGGAGTCATATTTTATAAGTTAATATGATTTCCTCAATTGAGGTATTAACCTGCTTGTTTATCACAGAGAAACAATGTTTTAGAAAAGTTATGAAGGATAGTTCAATTAGAAAAAAAATTAAAGCTTTTGTAGACATGTCATATTATTCAGTGGGAAAATATGGTACCTTGAGGTTGCAACATAAGTACCAATTATTATTTTAGATATAATATGAAAATAGTTATATAAAGAGAAGGAGGCCTGCTTACCTGTTTTTATTTTTTGATTTTTTTTGACAGAGTTGCTTAGGTTAGATTGCTATGGTATCAGCCCAGCTCATAGCAACCTCAAACTCCTGGGCTCAAGCGATCCTCCTGTCTCAGCCTCCCAAAGTGCTGGGATTATAGGCATAAGCCACCACAACTGGCCTGTGTATTACACATCTATTTCATAAATAGTGAATTCCTTTGTAAACTTATGGTTTCAGGATATTTAAATGATGATAATCAATGGGTTTTGTTTCTATCAATTTGGTATTTATCTCAGCCTTACAGAGGGTTGAAATATGCAGGAATTCATGAGTACTTCATTAAAATTATAAGATTTCCAGTGTTCCCATATTCTACCCTCTTGTATTTATTAAAGAAATTAATAAATATCTTTGAAGGAAAGTGATCCTGAAGTTGTTGTGGATAGGTTAGATTTCATTTGGAACATGCCAGTAATCATTTTCCAGGAGTAGCTGGTTACTAATCTACTAGAAGTTTAAAACTCCTTTCAGAAATTATTTTGAAAACTCTCTTCAGATATTCTCAGATATTTTTGTTCAAGAATTCTGACGGAGGTGAAAATGGTTGAAGAGTAATTCTGTGGAGCATTTCATGTAATTTTCCCAAAGCTGTGAATGTGGGTGAGAATAGAGATAGACTCATCTGGCCAGCAACCTATACTCAAATCTTAATTCTTTTTATTTTTACCTGAAGGAGTTTGGTCAAGTTATTTATTTCTTTTTAAACCTACATCACTATCTGCAAAATAGGGATAATGACTAACAGTGAATAACTAAATGTTTTCATGTAGAATAAATGAGGCAATCTGCATAAGGGCCTGATTTATAACTGGGATTCAGAAAACAATATTTAACCTCTGCCATGAGCTTTCTTTCATTTAAATTTTTTCCCTGTTTGAAAGGAGTATTGTGCTGTCATAAAATGCAACTGCCTCATAACTCTGACTAAAAAAGGGATATAAAGCCAGGCTGATTGCTGAAGGGAATCAGCATTTGCAGCAGTGGAAAAGTGACCCAAATGGGGCTGAATTTTCCATTGCTTCTTTTGTCTCTTGTAGCTTTGAAATGAGAACATATGTATTCATGGGATTGCCAGGTGGCATGACTGACTTTTAACGGACATCTCACTCAACAACAGTAGAGTATATCTTCTTCTCAGATATACATGCAACTTCCAACAAGACCATTTAATGACCCATAAGAATAATGAAAATGACACAAAGTATGACTTTGGATAATGATAAAATTAAAGAAGAAATCAGTAGCAAAAAGACGTTTTTAAAAAGCCTCAAAATTTCAGAATTAATCCCTCAGTTTCTTACTTTGGTAGGGATTCAGAAAGAAAATTGGAAAATACATTGATTCAAAATAAGTGAAAATGTGAAAATTTATAGTTATGAAGCTAAGGAATTGATTTTAGGATAATTTAAAGCATGAAATACAGTAGAAAAGAAGAAAGGTATCATATAATGAGCCAACTTCTATCTTAAGATGTTAGAATAAGAAAAGCAAATTAATGTCAACACAAGCAGAGTAAGGAAATAATTGAGAAAAGTAGTGTGGAGGGAACAACGAACAAAAAAAAAAAGATAGATGATATCAATGAACCCAAAAGAAATATCTTTGAAAAGATTAATACTATTGATAAATCTCTATCTGGATTGACAGAAGTAGAGAGATAACTAGAGAAAGGTCAGACATGAACATTATTAGTAATGAATTGGAAGAATTAATTGCAGTCATTAAAAACTGAAAAGGGAATATTGTGAATAATTTTACACTAACAATTTCAATAACTTAGGTAAAGTGCACCAATTTATTGAAAATATCCAAACTCCTAGATGTCACTTAAGAAGAATCAGCTAACTCAAATAGCATTATACTGATTAACGGATTTAGCATTTATAACTTTTAACAAAGAAAATTCCACACATGGTGGCTTCACTGATGGATTCCTAGGAACACTGAAGCATACAAAAGAGGACTGCTGCTCTTTCCACCTCATTTTATGAAGCCGGCCTTACCTAGATGCCAAAATAAGATAAAAAGTTTCCTAGAAAAGAGCAGTATAGACCAATATTTCTCAAAAACGGAGACAAAGATGTTCATTGAAATGTCAGCATATCAAATCCGGGTCTATATAGAAAGGATAATGTCTTCAGATTTGCACCTGGATGTGGCTTTGAATTTGGGATGAGTCTTCTTACCAGAATAACAGGGAGAGATGAGCTAATAAACTTTGGCTACACCTCCCACCCCCAAGTTATCCTTGAAATAAACCCTAAGTTTGCTTTCAAAACTGAACAAAATTTTGAAAATGATTAGCTTCAGCAGAGGCAATTCTACTTTCTTTAACAGGACGTGGCCACCACTGGCCTGCAGGCCCCAGTCAAAGCCGGCACAAATGGTTGTTGCCAAGATGAAGGCCAAAGTTGCCCACTCTGAAACCTTTACCCTCATTTTAATGCAAAAAGTCATGCCCAGTGGTGGAGATTTAACATGCTAATGAGACATCCAATGTATGAAAAAGCATGATTGATGAATAGACAGCTGCCAACAAAAACTCTACCTTGATGTGCTTGATTTCAAAGCTTTCTCTATCTCTATCTTTTAAAAGTTCCCCAGACTTTTGTTTTAACTGCCACTCTGGTTGCTCCTTAACTAGCACAGTCTCCTTTGTCAGAACTCAGATCCCCATAAAGCCTTATCTGTATACATTTCTTTTTCACACTTGTGTCAATTTCCATTGACTTGGGGATGAAGAACTGGGATGTTGGCAAGTTATCCATAGACTGTATGATGTCTCTTTCCTTCTCCTGTTCTGCAGCAGAGTACTTTAAAAACTCTCAAACATTTGCAATTGCTTAATCTACAAATTATTTTATTTAGGAATTTTAAACGTATAAAAGATTGATGGATAAAGTCTCTATAGTCAATGAGAAGAAGATCAAAACAGTCCTTTTATAGCATCTCTAATGAAATAGTGCTGCCTATTCAGGATGCTGTCTGTAATGGAAAAAGGAGCTGAAAACTGAATTGGGAGAGGACTCCAAAAGTTGGATGAGTGTAACTTGCATTACCCTATATCAATGTTTATCTGCTTTGCTGACCTTAACCATGACATCCAATGCTTCTATGGTGTGGTGAGCATTGGAAGTTCAAGAAACATCCCTAGATGTCTCTAATTCAGAGTGGTTCCATCTTCTCTAGATCACTTGGACTTCAGGAAAGTTGCAGAGTCACAGATACTAAGTGTGGATCCCCTGTATTAGTCAGAGTTCTCCAGAGAGACAGAGCCAGTACGATTACCTAGCTAGATAGTTGTCTAAATATAGAGGGTACAGCTTTTATTTAAGGGTACAGCTTTTTTTTTTAAATATAGAGATTTATTTTACTTATTTTAGGGATTTGGCTCACACAATCATGGAGGCAGAGAAGTCTCACCATCTATTGTCTGAAAGCTGGGGATCCGGGAGACCTGATGGTGTAACTCTAGTCAGGGTGAAGGAGAAGACATATTTCCATTCAAAAATAGACCGAGAGAATGAATTCTCCCTGACTGTTGCTTTTGTTCTATTCGGACCACCAATGCATCAGATGAAACCCATCTACATTGGATAATTATCCATTCTACTCATTCTCCCAATTCAAATGCTAATCTCGTCCAGAAACACCCTCATAGACATAGCCAAAATAATGTGTAACTAATTATCTGGGCACTCTATGTCTCAGTAAAGTTGACACATAAATTAAGCATCACGTGTCTCAACAGTAGTCAGGTGAGCTGGATTTTACAAATATATGACAAGAGATTTTAAATATGAACTAAAAATTCTGAGCATGATTGAGTTTTTAATATGAATGTTTCAAAAATATGTAATGTGTGCCCAGGCTTCTCAACCTATTCAACCTAAACTGATAGAGTTCAACATCTGCCTCAAAATTTACACACTCAAACACACATAACATTTTCTAGATGACTCAGGCACAACGCCATAATCACTTTTATTTTTATAATTTTAGGAATGGACAGATGCTTGGGTATAGAGAATGCTCTGTAGCTTAATTTATTGAAAATATGCAATTTCACTTTCTAGTAATATACCCCATCCCTCAAAAGAAGACAGACTAGCTTATTCCTTCACCTTGTCATCTTTTTCCTCGTGCCATGTGTCAAATGTCACAGGTGTCCCCTATTAGTGATTTGTCTTTATCTTTTGGATATTTATCAAAGATCTTCTTGTGGAGCACTGATTCCCGTAGATTAGAGACAGTGTGCCTTGCTTCTCCATGCAAACGTGTCTAACTTTGGCTTCTCTACTGCTGAATCAGTTTTTTCGTGTCCTATTTCTGAAAGCCTTGATTGCTACCAGGCAGCATGGTTTTCAACAACATCTTCTGCTGCCACCAGATTTAATTAGGGGTATAGCTATTATTACCTTATCTCTCTTTATTTCTCTTCCCCTTTTTCCTTTTCTTGTCTGCTTTTGCCACTCAAAATCTCATTTTTCTGTAAGATATTTTATAAACTATTTTAAATTTCCAATTAGCAATGCTAAGCGCTGTAATGATGACTTTCAAGTAAGGATCAGCCCTCGTTTGTGGTATAAGACACGCCTAGGTTCTTTATAAACACTTATGTATTTATTTAACAAACATTTGGTGAGCTTCTCTTATGAAGAAAGGGACGATCCTAGATGCGGCAGAGGCAATGACGAGTAAGATAGATAGTTTTCACTCCTCAGAGAATTGTGGCAGAGGCGGTTGCAGAGGTGCTGGTATGTATCGATTAATTGCCTGAATTATTTGTATTTAGAGTTAAGCTAAAGTAATGCAGTGTTTTTATAGGGTGTTATCCCAGGATATTTCAACAGGTGGATCTGATTTGGTCTGTGAGGAAAGAGAAAGTCTCTCTGAAGTTGGAGTTAAAGAGTAAAAGTGATTAGCTAAGTCAAGAGGAGGGGCAACCATCCCAGGCAGAGGAACCAGGGGATGAGATGACCTGACACAGAAGAGCTCGGCAAGCTGAGAGCTTGTAGGTCTGTCAGGCTCAAGTGTCAAGCATGAGAGGGCCTGGGAAGGAGGCAGAGGAGGTCAAGCAAGGCTTTGCTGGCTGGGTTGTGGTTTGGATTTTCTCTTAAGAACAAAGCAATTTTGGAGTCCTACATCCAAATCATACCTCCTACTTAACTCAGTTTACAGCTCTGCAACGGGCTTACTAATAAACATCACAGGGCTGTGTGTAGCATTAAGTGTGATTGTTTGGAAAGTGTTCCTATTGGTTTTTAAAATATTAAGCACCTGATGAATTATGGTTGTTATTAATTTATTGTTATCATTATTTTAGTGTGATTTTACATACTTTATTTCTAAACAGCTTGAATATCCTGAAAGTGTTACAATCCTCTCTCTGCAGAAAGGTTATTCAGATGTTAATAGTAATCAGGAAACTTTAGAATCAAATGTAGCCTAACACATTTGAAAATTTAGACACAATGAACACATTGATTTAAATACAGAACTTGGCAATACAGGAATAAGAAGAGATGAGAAAATCTCAATCATTTAAAAACTATTACAGAAAATAAAACCATAATTTGAGATCTTCAAATACAAAGCTTCAAGACTTTTTTAGGGGCTTCCACTGAACGTTTAAGGAAAACATGACAACTTAAACAGAACTGGGGGGTGGGGGAAAAAAATTTAAACAGAACTTTCATAGAAAAGAAAAAGGAAGACAGTTTTAAATCATTAGGAAGGGTACCATGACTTCTACTCAATAACATAAGAAGTTTCAGAGAAGGGAACGGTGGAGGCCATTTTTACTTAAAAGTATAAGTGCAAATATCCTACACAAAATACTTAAAAACCCAATCATGACACATATAAAAGCATAAGTTATCAATGAGAAAGTTGAGTTTATGTTGGGAGGTCAAAGTTTTTGTTTTTTTTTTAAAGCTAGGAACACAGAGAAACTTTCTAAATACAAAGTTCACTTTCAAACAATGTGAAACCTATTGCCAACCTCACATCTAATGGAGATTGATAGTTTTGTCTCTAACATAATGAATGAATAAAAGATACATCATCTCCATTTATCATCACGCTGAGTATCCTAGCCAGTGAATTAAGACGGACAAAAAAGAAAGGAAGGAAGGAAGGAAGGAAAGAAGGGAGAGAAAATAAAAGAAAGAAGGAAGGAAGGAGGAAAGGAAGAAATGAAGGAGGGGCAGAGGGAGGGAAGGAAAGAAGGAAGGAAGGAAGGAGAAAAGAGAGAATGAGGCTAGAGTTAGAAAGATTGGACAAAAACAATATACTTAATATTCAAAAACAATTTGTATGAAGACTATAAAGATGATTATTATAGATAATAAGACAGTAATCAAAGTCTGGATACCAGGCAATATAAAACTGTAGTCGTATTTCAGAATCAAATATTTAAAATGCAATTTATTAGAGATAAGCTTGCAGTCCTGAAAGATATAACTCCTTCTGACATCCAAAAAGTAAAAGATGCATTTAAAAGTACTTTGGGAAGCTACAGCTGGGAAACAAGCATAGGAATACTGTAAGGACCGTTCCTGATAAGGACAATCTGCCTTGCGGAATTTGCTAGCAGGAATTCACGGTAACTGTGGATCTGTGACTCATGTGAGCCTGTAGTCTTGTTTCCTAACAGGAGAGTTAGCAGTGAGATTATTATTACTGTTATAACTATACTTTTGACATGATACGTGATGTCAACTTGAGCACTTCAGTTTGGTCATTTAAATATTGACATACAATTTAAATACACACATATAGTTCTGTAAGGTTTCTTTTTATTTTACCTTCTTTAGAATTTATAGCAGCATGTCAGTGTAGGTTAGGTGCAGACAATAGATGCCACTCCAATTTATTCTAAGAAATATTAGTTTTAATACAAGGAATTAGAGGTTTACACATCCCTTGAAATGAACTGGGGAGGAAAGGTCAGAAAAATTGCTGCTGGAGTTTGCCAGAATCACACTGCAATCAACGATCTAAGCTGCCTACAACTCTCAAATGCAAAAATTGCAGTAGCTTCTGTACAAAATGTTATCAGCTTGAATACTTTCAGGAGAACCCACTGATGCCAGGTTCTGGAGTACTGAGATGGATGGTTTACAGAAACACGTTTTGGATGTCACTGCAAACCTCGTGTCTGTGGCTTGCCCATTTCTCCACCTGCCCTTGTCATTGGAAAATAATGCTTCTCCCTCCTTCCCTTCAGGTCTTAAATGTGAGCCTTCCACTGTCAGGTTTTGACCTAGGACAATGTTGGAAAAGGATTCTTTTATGTTTCAGAGGAGACTGTCAGGAGTGAATAGGATATAGAGTTGCAAACAAATTATCAAATAGGCAAAGGCCAAAACCTAGTGTATAAAGAAGACACGTATAATGATTTTGAAATGTTTTACTAGTTGGAATTCTTAGCCATTGATATTCTTAAATATCATCCCCAAACAAGTCATCTATTTAACATAAAGCTCGCCGATGTGATGTAATGTCTTTTTTGTTATTTTGACATACAATCAACCGTTTCACAAGTTGTTATCAAGGATAGCCAAAGGAAGTCCAGAAAATGATCAAAACTACTTAAGAAAAAATATTATATGTCAATGTAATGGATAAATCATCACAATTTTGAATCATGGATTTTAAGAATAAAACCTTAATGTTTATCAAATCTCTGATAATTTATGTTTTTTTAAATATAATTTGGAAAATATACATTTAATTTGATTGCAACAGTTGCTCTGAAAACCCGTATTGGCTGTCAGAATAGTAAAATAAACAAAAACAAAAACAAACTTTTGGTTTTCCTTGGAAAACTGGAGAATGTTTATAGCATTTGAGCCAAAGATTTGTGTTTATAGAGTAATGTCACCATCTTGTGGTGTTTTAAGATACTGCTGCTGAGGATATTAAAGGATAGTTTTGTATCTATCTATATGTACTTACTAACTTTTAGTACTTTTTTCTCTTAGTCAGATGAAATGTATTTAACCAAGGAGTCAGCACTTTTGTTTTAACCTTTATATAAACAGCTACATTAAATTGGACTTAAAGGTGATTTTGTGTTAGAGTGTGCTTATTAAATAAAAGACTTTTGTTTAGCAAGTTGAATTCCACCTAAAACTCTTATTCACTTGCTTGTTGTGATTATTGCCTTCATCTTCCATAAAAATGCAATCTAAATAAGAACAGAGATTTTTGTCTTGTTCACAGATGAATCTCCAGAGCATAAAACAGTACCGGGCACAGAGTTGGCCTAACAAATGCTTGATGACATCAGGGAACACAGGTATGAATGAATGGATGCTGTTAGAATATTTTAAGAAAAATTACTCTCAGAATTCTCCGGCTTTTGTAACAAAAAAAAGTTAAAATTTGGAGTTTTGAATAAAGCAATCAAACTGGCAAGCTCTGAGAGATCCTGGTATTTGGCCTTGTGTTTCATCAGTGATTTTGTAAGGTGGGCCATTAGGATGGTATACAAGTATGAATAGCTTGATTTGTTTTAACTCACTTCAAAAGGACAAATGTAGGTTGTTACTGAGTCAATGTGGCTCATAAAATGAGGCAGACAGATGATAGCATTTGAAGTCAATCAGAATCAGACCAATGTCCACTTCTAGCTCTGGCAGGTGTGTGATTTGGGAAACTAAAGATGGCGGGCTTCAATGTTCTTTTTTGACATTGGAGATGACAATAACTTCTCTCATCCATATATATGTGTATGAACATACATACACACACCCACATATATAAAGCATGTTAACTTTTATTAGTTTGAATATTGATTATTCAAAACTAATATGTTGCCTACACAAGTGAATCAGTTCCCAACCCCTGAAAGGCAACGTATTTTATCCGGTCTCAGGCAGGTATGATCAGGGGAAGAGCCAGCACGGAAGACATAGTACTCCTTCCCGAGAGTTAGTAATCCACACTTTTGAATCAAAATACTTATGAACGTCAAACTAATATTGTTTATTACGTTGGCACTCCTGATGCTTATTAAAATAAACTTTTACCAATATTATAACTGTGAGAATTCTGTAAAATATGTTATTTCCAGTTTTCCACAGCTAGCTTCAATTTTGCCCCCCCACAAGCTTCCAGGGGGAAGGGCAGGAAGGGAAAGTAACTGGGTAATCTTTATCTGTGGATCCTCTCTCACTTTTGGGGGCTGAAAGATGGTTACAGAGAGTCCCTGTAGAACTTCAGGAGGGATTTTTGCCAAGTCCTTCTCTCTCTAATTCCCTGATGTGGATGGTATTTGTGAATTCTTCTTAAGACTCTGGGTATCAGGAATCATACCTCCAGCTTCCTTCTGGTCCCTTCATGTGAGACCTTCATTCCTGGGAAACATTTATGCAACTTCTGTCTGAAAAATGCCTTGAAAAGCGTCAAAGTGCGAACCTATCTTATGGGTATAGCATTCCTTGGAACTGCCACTGAAGCATCCTTGTTCTCTGGATTTTCTTGGTAGGGGTCACAACTCAATTCAAAGGGAAGGCAAAAACCTTCAACAAAGAAAACTTCCTTGTGAAATTTCTTTGATTATTTTACTTTATCAAAATAGATGAGGGGGTTTACCTAGTAGTGAACCACCTGGTCCTAGAACCAGCTATCCCATAGCTATCTTTTGGACAATTATATTTTGGTCTGGCAACTCATGCTGTAATTTCCTATCTAGTGCAACTTAAGCAACTTATAAAATGTACATGGCACTAATATATTTTAATACCAGTTTGTACATCATCTGACCTTCACTAACAAACTACGTTTTGTGAAATTGTAGCTCACACCCAGGTAAGCAAACAGCCACTGCAATGTTTATTCTCCATGATCCGAGCAAAGCGGAATCCAAGGGATGTAATTAATCTTTTGTATCACCCATTAGTAATACTGATTTCTCAATATCAGTTCGACTGCAACTGAAGTTTGATTTTAAGTTACCTGATTTCACACAGCATATAAAAAAAATCACATCCTCCTGTCCATTTGAAAAAAGAGATCTATTATAGAAGATTACCAAAGGTCAAGTGTAGAAAACATGCTTGATATTTATAAGAGGCTATCAACTGCAGAAGGGGACACTTAATGGTGAGCGAATCAGGTAGCAGAAATGAGAAAATTGTGTGTGAAATGTAATGATATAAATTAAGTTACAGAATAAAAATAAAAGGGCTTAATCAGGAACATTTATAAGTACAATGAGTCGTTAAACTGCCAAGTGTTTGAAAGGGCCACGGCAGCAAGAGACATCTTTTGCCCTTTTATAGAATTCTCCAGGGATAGATCTTATTTGAAGAGATTTTAGAAGAAAAAAAAATCAATAGACTTTTAAAATTCTGAAGTGATTATTTGGCTGGATTAATATGGCTGTCTTTTTAAGAATTTAAGGCGAAAGATAAGGTGACTTAATTAAATGAACCTAAGTTTTCAAAATAATAAATATTAACACACGCTGAAACCATCTTTACTGTCATCATAGGGCCATCTCTCTCTCTTTTTTTGCCCCTGTGGCTTTTCCATATTGATCCAAATATAACGTAAGGCAACTAGATGATAAGACCAAATTTGAGGATAAGCCGTGCTACATTTCTTACACACATATTTTTCGGGTAATGAGATCCATAAATGAGGTTAAAAGGAAGTTAGGTAAAGGAAATTTAGGACTAGAATGAGTCCTATTAAAATAGGATCTACTTATGTCAACAAAAAGGAATCAACCGTCTTGGATTCTTTTGTGTAAAAGACTTTATGAGCACACTATTTGTGTAGTGTTACCATAACAATTAACATGCAAAATCAAACAAGCAACATATTCAGTGGTAGTAGGACTGAGTTTGGATTAGGCAGGCAGCTCTCTTTGAGGTCCTGCAAATGAAAGAATTTCATAGCTGAACACTGGCTTTTATAAAGGAGTCATCTAAATCATCGCTCATATTTAAGAGGTTTGATACTTCGTAGCACAGGAAAATCCTGAGACTCATTTAAGAAGTATAAAATGTGTTCTTTCTGAACATCTATTCATAAAACCAAGTCTCACTTTCAAAGAACAAAACTATAATCTGTTAATTATAGTGAACACCATGGTCAACATGGAAATTAGTGCTGGATGATTGTAACAGAAGTGTGTCCAATGACTCTCTGCACTACACGGCCAGTCTTCACTCTGACTTTACAGAAGTGAGGAAGAGAGTCGACTCTTGTCTTTTGGTGGCTCAATTAAGATAAAAGGGAGGTTTGAGTGTCCAAGTGAGGTCATGCTCCACGTCTGTGATCTACAAACACTGCTCTACTTTTCCTGTGGAAAGACGAGATAGCTAGAAACCCCTCGACTAGAGGCATGTGGATGAGACCACTAGCTGGGGTCCTCAGTCTATTTTGCTTTCCATATGTTTTAAAATCTTCGCTCTTGGTTTTAAAATGTGTGATAATATTTTCCTGTGCGCCCTGTACAGTCTTCACCTAGAGACCAAGCCCTCGTGCATAGCTGTCTCACATTCTAGAACCTGCTGCTTCCTCTCCCCCGGTGCTTCCTCTCCCCCTCTGCTTCAAAAAAGAAATTGTAATTTTTCTAGAGGTAGTTACAACTTGTTGTAGAAACCTCCCCAAATTTCTTACTTTTAGTCCCTGCTGTTTCATGACCTTATCTGAGCCATAATTTCCCCCCATCTGATTCTCAGCCCCACCCCCCAAAATACACACACATTGCCCTCAAAGTGAGCTTCTGTTTTCAGTCAATGATTGCTGCAAAGATTCTGCACAACCATCACAGAATCTTGATGCAGTGAAACGGTAAGAATTTATGCCTAAAGTCTTCAGTCTTGAATCTGGTAGGTAGCCTTGTAGCCTTGTGGTGGTTCTGTATCTGCTTGGGCCTGGCTCCTCCGGGCTCACTGGGCTCGGTTCTGTTGCTAGCGTGTTCATTCTGTGGGCTAAAATAAATGGTGCCACCGTCTTCTCATTCATTACTGCATAAGATGTGCAGGAGGGCAAGGTGAAATGGACAAGCACATTTAAAGCATTTTCTCTGACCAACGCAAATCACATGACTAAAGTTAACATCAATGGGGGGAAAATAGTTCCTGAATAATCCAAGTGATCACAGCTTTGTTGTTCTAATTACTCTTGGCATATTAAAAAATTACCTAAAAACGAGGGATTAAGAAACAATTTTATATTTATTTATTTTTGAGACAGAGTCTCACTCTGTCACCCTGAATAGAGGGCAGTGGGGTCATCATAGTTCACTGCAAGCAAAACTCCTGGACTCAAAAGATTCTCCTGCCTCAGCCTTCTGAGTAGCTGGGTATCTGTGACTACAGGTGCCCACCAATATCCCTAGCTAATCTTTCTATTTTTGCAGAGAGAGGTTCTCACTTTCATTCAAGCTGGTTTTGAACCCCTCAGCTCACACTATCTGACCACCTTGGCCTCCCAGAGTGCTAGTGATACAGGACAGGTGGTGCCCCAGCCAGCTCAGATGAGCCTGGCTGGAGGACCTACTGCCTCTGTCTTGGTGGTGGTGGTGGCCATAGGCAGAGGAACCAGCAGGCTGGAGCATGGGCATTCCAGGGAGCTTTGCTCCTCCACTGGAGGCTCCAGTATGGACCTGACCGCTAACGGGGAAGACACTGGCACCTCCTCTTCCTCCAGTGCATCCTTGATTGGTCCATTTTCAAAACCTGCTCCTGATTGGTCTATTTTTAGGACCCAAAAGCTCATTGGACAACTGCCCCTATATAAGCCCCTGAGCAGAGAGCCCAAGTGCAGACTACTGTAGACCTCTGAGAGAAGGAGAGAGAGCAGAAGAAGGAGAGCTGTAACACTTGTATCCTGCTCTGCAAGGAGGTTTGGCTCTTTGTGAGAGCTGTAATACCTGTTGAATAAAACCTAACTTACTGTTGATCCCATAGTCTGTGGATTCATTCATCTAATCATGGAGACCTAGAACCTGAAAGTCCGGTATCACTAGGATTAAAGGTGTAAGCAACTGTGCCCAGCCCTTGCTCATGATTTTATAGGTCAGGAATTTGGAAAAGGTTTGTCTTCACTATGTTTGGGGTATCTCATTGGTTATAGTCAGATGGGAGCAAAGGCTGCAGACATTTAAAAAGTCTATGAGGCTTGGGTGCCCTGTGCCTCAAAGGAGTTGGGTGCCAGCCCCATATGCCAGAGGTGGTGGGTTCAAACCCAGCCACTGGCCAAAAAAAAAAAACCTAGATATAAAAAAAAAAGTATACACATTTTAAGAAAGGAAAACACTGTATTAAAATTGCAATACTCAATATATACTGAGAACCTTTGTTATCTTATACATTGAATCTTATGTCTCTTGTAATTGCAGAAATCAAACCAGACTTCAGTACTGTGTGTTATAATTTTAATATAGTTTTTCCTTTCATAAAATGTGTATTCATTTTTTTTCCACCCTCTGTATATCTAAGAGAACTCACACAGCTGATCATTAATGCTGGCTGTTTGGCTAAAGACTGGGTGGGCTTTTTACCAAGGAACTCATATTTGGCTCCTCCGGTGGGGGCCTACTCCTGTTCTTTAGGCTGAGAACACTTTCCCCAGGAGAAAGCACTGCTAAATGACCTTTTGAAATTTTCTACACCATCCATATAAGTTCTATAGGAACCAATGCCTCTGATATGCTGATGTGAACAGAACGGCTGGACTCCAGTATAACTTTAATCATTTTGTTGAGTCCATCACCACCTCTCTATTTTCAGGCCTGGGTCAATACGAGTACCTAGTTGTAGGAGAACAGATTCCAGTTGTTCTTTATAAAATGATACTTCCCATTTCATTTTATGTTAGTCAATGATTGGAGAGAAATGTGTAATCACTGGAATTCTCATTACATTTATATTTGTTTGCTTGCTATGTGGCTGGGACTAAGATAAAGTAAAACACCAAAAGCCATAACTAATATGTGTGGGAAACAGGTAATAGACACCTCTCAAGATATGCATAGGGAACCGGATGTCCAGGGCAGTAGCAAAAGTTACTGACCTGGCACCCAGAGCAGGGCATGTGATCTGTAACACAGTTGCAGTCACATGCACAGCAAGAACAGGGCATATGTGTTAGCAGCAACAATTGCAACCAGGTGCACAACAAAATAAATTACTTAACTAGGCAGAAATAGCTAAGGCAGAGACTAGTCCAACCAATAAACAACATGTCAAACTGCCCATTCCCCACATCAAGATAAAGTAACCAGGTGTTGCCTTTGGCTCAAGGAGTAGGGTGCTGGCTTTATGTACCAGAGGTGGTGGGTTCAAGCCTGGCCCAATACAAAAAAAAAAAAAAAAAAGATAAAGTAACCCAGAAAAAAACAAAAAACAATCTTGTCTGCACCTCCTCCTGATAGACATTGCATTGTATTTTTTAACTTTTTCCTCATACTTCTTTATTTGAATCTCAATAAATACCAGTTAAAACCTGAAGTCAGGCAACACAACCATACTAGGATGGTGTCTGGCCCCCCAGGACCCTTAGTTGTGAGGTTGTATTACCCTGAGCGTTTGCACTTTATTAGACTGAGCCTTCCTGTCTGCTGTCTGCACCCTTCCCAGAGACCCAGAGGCTCCATCCTGCCCGGGTGGCCTTGCTTAGTATTTTCCCCAAATGTCAGGCTTTGGGTCCTGTGGCCTGAGGATTTCACTCTCCAATTTCTAGGTTTTCTGCCAACTTTGAATTCCAACCTAACCTCTCAGACACCAGTAAGGCCACTTCTTCCCATTTTGGTCCATGTGCTACTATAGTGAAGAATACTGGAAAGTGACCTCAAGGTCAAAGTTCGATACAGGTGGATCCTAGGATACGAATTTCCCCTGTTTTGAACATCACAGTCCTTCAGTTCAACTCAGTTTTCTGATGGTTTTCTAAAGCCATCCAAGAGTTTCTTTCCCTTTCTCTGCTTTTATACTTATTATTAAACTTACTATTAAATTCTAACTACTCCACCAGACACAAAGAGAAAGATAAATATTTATTATATTCCATGCTCCATGTCCTGGTATTTTGTTTAGTAGCTATATTCATTGCCTAAGTTAGAGTCAATGCTTTCTTATCGTTTGCATTTCTTCCTTTTCCCCTTCCAAAACTATGGCTTTCATAATTTAATTAATGAGGTATTCATGTTATTATTACTTTTTTTTACTATTTTACATTCAGCATTGTAGTCACCTCAATGGAGAATTGATGTTTGAGTAATTCTCAATTTGCCAAATAACATGAAACAGAAGTGTCGAATCCATTCTCCACACTCATTCCGGACTTGTGATTCTAAAAATTAAATTACAAGCATATTACTCTCATGCTTAACTTTATCAATGCCTCCTCACCTCCTTCTGAATTCTAAGCTCCTCAGATGGAGTACACTGACGCTTCCAGCCTTCTCCACCCTGTTTTGAATAACTCCTTCTTTCTCAATAGCATACAGAAATTCCGAGCTGCCTCATAGCTCAATGCCTTACCTTTGCGGCCTCGTTTTCTAGGAGAACTTTGCAATAGTCACTGTCTCCTTCCGAAGGATAAAGCGACTCATTGCAAGAATCAGTTTCTTGACAACTCTCTAACCCACACAAGCCTCCCTATCATTGTACTTGCTACAATTATAGATTCTGTGCCAGGGAGTCTCCAGTCTCTTTCCTGTCTCATGTTTGTTCTCCGGCTTCATTTTATACATCTCAACATTTTAGGATGTTTCTTTTCCTTATAGTCTGCTATGTACTATAGTAGTTTGGGCTTATAGTAAGGCATTGATCAGCGCTTGTTGGATTCACCTATGGTTGCATAACACATAAACCAAAATGACATTTGGCTTTAACAATCAGAACTGGAGGAATATTGTGTGACTATAATTCAATCATATATTTTATTTTATTTTTTTACTTTCTTGTTTATACTGACTAACTAAATCACTTACGATGTTGTCTGTTAAACCCTGCAATCATATTTTGTTGATTAGATAATTAAGAAATATGGCATATCACAAATTACCATAATTCTTCACACTAACGTATTATTGATACTGGACTAATCTAAAAGGCAATTAAACATTTGGTAACTTGATTAAAAACATTTTGCTAATATTCACCAAGCATGACTGTAAAGGAGACCCCCAAAGAGGTGAAAGCCTGTGTTTAGATGAATAGTGTATCTGCTTTAAGATTTCACTGTATGTAGCTTCACTTTCGTTAGCCCGTATTTTCTGTTTTCATCAACATCAGTAAGAATGCAAGGGGAAATTTATAACATTCAAACAGTTTAAGGCTACTTTGGTAATGTGACTTTGTATTTAAAACAGAAAGGGTTCTTTTTCAGAAATGGCTTACTGGCTATCTATTTATATTAAATCTTTTCTAAATTGTTATTCTTATGTATTCCTCTACCATTTTTGCTCCTCATGTATATCTCATGAACAATTCTTAAAATAAAGCAAACGCTTTAAAATGGGAGTTGATTAAATTCTTTCAATCATGAGTAAATTTTGCATATTTAATCAATGTTTCTATAGCTTTAATTTCAGAGTGTGTAAATGTAACAGCTATATCCCATGCTCTCTTGTGGTGATTATCCCCTATTGAAATCTTTTCATCTGATACTTCTTGATTAATCTTATGGTAGCTTGTTTTTCTTATCTAATTTCTAATTGTGCTTCTTTCTCATCAATATTCTTGATCCATCTTCGTCATTAGAATTTCATTTTAGTCCCTTAGAATCTGATTGCTTCCCAAACTCACTGGTTTCTAATTTCTTCTATTGTTACACATAGTTTAGGCATTATTATACTTCTTAATGCTTTAAGAAATAATATTAAGTAATTTTATGCTGAACATTCAAGGAAATGCAGTTTTAAATAGTTATAATATTTTTGTAAATTACAGACAAACATGTCTTATGCTTGCATTGATAGGATAAAATAATTATATGAATATAAAACATATTTAAATTTGGGTAAAAGATGTCAGTTTGATATAGGTAGTTTCTTAAATTTCTAGAAATGTATATATTTTCCTTAACAATGTCAGGTTCTCAATTTTAAATAGTTAAGAATATGTATTTTTCTCAAGAGTCTCAGTTCATTTTATTTGTAAAATGTCTCTTTTGTACTGGTCGCCATCCAACCCAAACTCCTATGTGGTATTTCACCAGGCAAAGATAATACAAAGTAATGGAGGTAATAAGGAAGATGAATAAATAGGATTACTTTTCCCTAAGCCCTCAATTTCTAAAATAAAAGATGAAGGAAATTAGGTTAAACTTTTAGTACAGCCTGTACTTGATTTTATCACTACCCCATGTATTTTTTAACTCCCAAATATTTCATCAGATTAAGCCAAACGATTTTCACTCATGTAGAAATGTAATATGCTTAAATACTGCAGACATTTAATATGTTTGAAGATTTTAAACTTAGAAAAGAAATGTGATCTAAAGCAGGATGGCAGCATTTGCTCTTTTAAGAATGTGCAGGATGTGAAATTAAAACCAAACAGCTAAGCTGGGCACCTGTAGCTCAATGGTTAGGGTGTGGCCACCTGCTCCAGAGCTGGTGGGTTTAAACCTGGCCTGGGCCTGCTAAACAAAAAAAAAATAGACGGGCATTGTGGCAGGTGCCTCCCTAGTCCCAGGTACTAGGGAGGCTGGGGCAAGAGAATCTCTCGAGCCCAAGAGTTTGAGGTTGCTGTGAGCTATGACACCATGGCACTGTAGTAAAGGTGACAAAGTGAGACTCTGTATCAATCAATCAATAAAACCAAACAGCTAATTTTCAAAACTGTAGGTTCGTGAACTTTATTCTATTTGTTTTAAATTTTTCTTTCTAATTATTATGCGTACATAATAGTTGTATATCTTTATAGGGTACATGTGATGTTTTGATACAGGCAGACTATGTGAGTTAATCAAATCAGGGTAGTTGGAGTATCATGATCCCAGGCATTATTTCATTTCTTTGTGTTAGCAACACTCCAATTCTACTCTTTTAGTTATTTTAAAGTACAACCTAAACTTATAGTTGGTTACAGTCACTTTATTGTGCCATCCTACTTTGTTCCTCCCTACCTGTGACCCTTTCCAGTCTGCTTACCATCGTTCTGCCCTCTCAGATGGTTTGGCTATTCTAAGTCTTTCATGGTTCCATATACATTTTAGGATTAATTTTTCTGTTTCTGTGAAGAATGTCATTGGCATTTTGATGAGAATTACACTGAATGTGAAGACTGCCTTGGGTAGTATGGACTTTTTAACAATAGCAATTCTTCCAATCTGTGAGATTGAAGTAGCTTTCAAATTTTTTTATATCCTGTTCAATTTCCTTCATTATAATTTATAGTTTTCATTATAGAATCCTTTCACTTCTTTGGTTAAATTTATTCCTGGGTACTTAGTTTTATTTGTAGTTATTATACATATGATGACTTCTTGATTTTTTTTTTTTTTTTTTTTGGGCTGGGGCTAATTTGAACCCACTACCTCCAGCGTATGGGGCCAGTGCCCTACCCTTTTGAGCTACAGGTGCCCCCCATTATTGATTGTTTTTTAGATTGCTTACTGTTCTCATATGGAAATGCTGTTGATTTTTGTCTGTTGACTTAATATCCTGACACTTCATTAAAATTGTTTATCCATTCTCATAGTTTGGGGGAATTTAGGTTTCTCTAGATATAAGATCATATCACCTGTAAATAAGGATAATTTGACTTTTTTTTTTCTAGTTTGGATGCCCTTTATTTTTTTTCTCTTGTCTGATGTAGGTAGAGCTTTCAGTACTATTTTGAATAACAGTGGTGAGAATGGGCATCTTGTCTTGTTCTAGTTCTAAAAGGAAAAGCTTTAAGTTTTTCCCCATTCGGTATGATATTAGTTCTGAATCTGCCATTTATCGCCTTCATTGTGTTAAGTTCCTTCTATGCTCAGTTTTTTGAGAGTTTTTACCATGAATTGATGCTGAATTTTGTCAAATGCTTTTTAAGCATCAGTTGAAATGATCATATAGTTTTTGTCCTTCATTCTATTGATGTGATATATCACCTTGATTGATCTGCATTTGTTAACCATCCTTACATCCTTGGTAAGAATTGCACTTGACCATGATAAGTAATTCTTTTAATGTGTTGTTGAATTCAGTTTGGTAGTATTTTGTTGAGAAGTTCGTATCTATGTTCACCAGAGATAATGGTCTACAATTTTTCTTTCTTTCTTCTTCTTCTTCTTCTTCTTCTTTTTTTTTTTTTTTGTATATTTGCCTGGTTTTAGTATCAGGGTGATATGGGACAAAATGAGTTCAGGAATATTCCCTTCTCCTTGATTTCGGAATAGTTTAAGTAGAGTTGGTATTAGTATCTCTGTGAATATTTGGGAGAATTCAGCAGTGAAGCCTTTGGGTTCTGGGATGGGAGACTTTTTGCTGCTACTTCTATCTTATTTCTCATTATTAGTTTATTTTGGTTTGGGATGTCCTTCTGTTTTACTTTTGGTAGGTTGCGTATGTCTAGAATCTTATCCCCTTCTTCTATGGCTTTCTAATTTGTTGTTCATGGTAGTCTCTAACAATACTTGAAATTTCTGCAGCATCATTTAATGTCTCAGTTTTCATTTCAGATTTTATCCATTTGAGTCTTCTCTCTTTTTTGTTAGGTAATCTGGATAAAGGTGTGTCAATTTCCTTATCTTTTTAAAAAAGTAACCCAACTTTTTGTTTGGTTGATCTCCTTTATTATTTATGTTTTGCTACAATTTTATTTATTTTTCCTCTGACATTTATTATTTCTCCTTTTCTGCTAGTTTTGAGGTACATTATTAGGCTGTTTATTTGAAGGTTTTCTACTTTTTTGATGTATGTATTTATTAATATAAACATTCCTCTTATTACTGCTTTTGTTATTTCCTATAGGTTTTAATATGCTCTTTTTATTTTCATTTTCCTTTTTCTTTTCTTTCTTTCTTTCTTTTTTTTTTTTTTTTGAGACAGAATCTCACTTTGTATCCCTTGGTAAAGTGCTGTTGTGTCATAGCTCACAGCAACCTCAAACTGTTGGGCTCAAACGATCTTCTTGTCTCAGACTCCTGAGTAGCTGGGCTTACACCCACCACAATACCCAGCTAGCTTTAGAGATGGGGTTTTGCTCTTGCTCAGGCTAGTCTTGAACTCCTAAGCTCAGGCAGTCCACCCACTTCAGCCTTCCAGAGTGCTAGGGTTATAGGCATAAGCCACCACACCTGGCGGTTTTCATTTATTTTGAGAAATTTTTAAATAGCCTTCTTAATCTCTTCCTTGACTCACTGGTCATTCGGGAGCATATTATTTAATTTCTATGAGCTTGTATATTTTCCAATATTCCTGTTACTAACTTCTACTTTTATTCAATTGTGATGAGAGAAAATATTTGGTATGATTTCAAGTTTTTTCAGAGTTGTTTTGTGGCTAAACATGTGGTCTTTTCTTGAGAATGATCCTTGAGGTGAGGAGAAGAATGTGAATTCTACACCTATTGGACGAAATGCTGTGTAAATATCTGTTGCGTTCATTTGGTCCATGGTGCAAATAGAGTCCAATGATTCACTGGTGACTTTCTCTCTGGAAGATGTGTCCAATGCTGAAAGTGTTGAGGTTTCCAGTGATTATCGTCTTGGGTTTATCTCTCTCTTTAACTCTGATAATATTTACTTTATATATCTAGGTAGTCTAATATTGAGTGTATGTATATTTAGAATTGTTACATCCCCTTGCTAAATTGACTATATTGTCATTACACAATGACTTTTTTTGTCTCTTTGTACAGTTTTTATCTTAAAATATCTTTGATGTAATAGAAGTCTACTCTCAGTCCTTTTTGGTTTCCATGTGCACAGAGTATCTTTTTTCCATGCCTTTTTTTTCGGTCTATATGTGTCTTTATAGGTGAAGTGTGTTTTTTGCAGACAGTATGTAGTTGGCTCTTGTTTTTGTAATCCCTTCAGTCACTCTATTCTTTTTTGATTGGAGAGTTTAGTCCATTCATCTTCACTATTAGTATTAATAGGTAAGGACTTACTGACATGCTGTTTTTTGATTTCTGATTGTTTTGTAGTCTTCTCTTTGTTCCTTCCACTGTTAAAAGTGATTTTCTCTCATAATGTGTTTTAATTTCTTGCTTTGAATATTTTTTTGTGTGTTATATCTTGTAGATTTTTTGATTTGAAGTTACCATGAGGCTTGCAAAAGCATTTTATAACCAGGTATTTTAAATGTATGATAGTTCTGCTTACTTATAAATAAACAAGGAGAGACAAATTGAACAGAAATTCTACCCTTTAACTTCCATCCCCCTACTCTGCCTTTTAACTTTTGTCCTTTTATCTCTATCCTTTTATCCTAGCTCTCAAAAAGATGTTGTTATTATTACTTTTTTTTTTTTTTTTGCAGTTTTTGGCCAGGGCTGGGTTTGAACCCACCACCTCCAGCATATGGGGCCAGTGCCTTACTCCTTGAGCTACAGGCACTGCCAAAGTTGCTATTTTTGACAGATTTGGTTTTCTTACTAAAAATATAAATGGTTTATACATCACAATTCCTGGTCTTTCTGTTAGCTGTGTGTTGTGTACCTTCAGAAGACATCTTATTGCTTAATAATGCCCTTTTCTTTCAGACTGAAAAATATCTTTTATTTCTTACTTTTTTAAAAATTAAATCATAGCTGTGTACATTAAAGCAGTCATGGGGTACAAGGTGCTGGTTTTATATACAATCTGAAATATTTTCATCAAACTGGTTAACATAGCCTTCATGGCATTTTCTTAGTTATTGTGTTAAGACATTTCTATTCTACATTTAGTAAGTTTCACATGTATCCTTGTAAGATGCACCGTAGGTGTGGTCCCACCAATTATCCTACCTCCACCCATCCTCCCCCCTCCATCCATCCTCCCCCTCCCCTCTCCTCCCCTTCCCTTTCCCCCATATTCTTGGGCTATAATTGGGTTAGTTTTCATATGAAAGCTATAAATTAGTTCCATAGTAGGGCTGAGTACATTGGATAATTTTCTTCCATTCTTGAGATACTTTGCTGAGAAGAATATGTTCCAGCTCCATCCATGTAAACATGAAGGAGGTAAAGTCTCCATCTTTAAGGCTGCATAATATTCCATGGTGTACATATACCACAATTTATTGATCCATTTGTGGGTCAATGGACACTTGGGCTTCTTCCATGACCTAGCGATTATGAATTGGGCTGCAATAAACATTTTGGTACAAATATCTTTGTTATAATGTGATTTTTGGTCTTCTGGATATATACCTAGTAGAGGAATTGTAGGATCAAATGACAGATTTATTTTTAGTTCTCTAAGTGTTCTCCAAACAT
>CAUYTI010029949.1:0-29386 GCA_963575145.1 Galago senegalensis | reverse complement strand
CAAATTTTATATTCTATTATTTAGATTCTCCATCCTTTCAGTATCTGCCTCCACTGCACGCATTACACTTCCTTTTCCCACAGCCCATTGATAATCCTGCTTTTAAAACCCTTGCTCCCTTTTGGTGTGGTCTGTGAACTCGTTTCACTTTTTTTTTTTGGTGTGGTCTGTGAACTCATTTCACTTTTTTTTTTTTTGGTGTGGTCTGTGAACTCGTTTCACTTTTTTTTTTTGGTGTGGTATGTGAACTCGTTTTTCTTTTAAAAAAAAATATGAAGTTAAATTATAATTAGTAATGGTACCTAAAAACAAATACTATCCATTATATACTGTCTCCAAAACACTGAATTCAGGATAGGATCTATTAAACTTCACTTCAGCAGCTCCAGGCTTCAGGCTGTACTCTCTGCCTATTCGAACACATTTCACACTGTGATTAATCCTTCAGCGTCAAAAGTCAATTGACAAGTGTGTGATTCCAGATTCTACAGGTAACCAGCACCTCTGAGATGGCTCAAAAATCACATGGTAATATGAGTTAAAATCACTTATATATAAAACGAATATATAATTAAGATATTGGTTTGATCATTCCCCCCCTCTGCTTGCTTTTATTTAATGCTCTTTTGCTTTTTTTTTAATTAAAGGAGGAAATGAAAGGAATAAAAAAACACTGAAGTGTCTACCTTTTTTTCAGGGTTCTTAGTCTATTTCTAATTTCTTATCTCTACAACGCACATACAAACACACTCATATGTATATATTCTGTATTAGGAGTGTACGTTAATTCATAATGCCCTGCACCTGTGTTTAGTGCATGACATTTAAATAAGTATTTTAATATTGCAAACTCTAATCTGCAAAGGAATAACTGTCTCATTACATGGGAAAAATAATTAAAAGTAAGACTGTCCTTTGCCTATAGTTACATATTGTATGTTTTTACTTAGAAATAGTTCATATAAACCTGTGAATATAGATAATGATTTTAATTTTTTTTTTTTTTTTTGAGAAGGAGCCTCAAGCTATTCCCCTGGGTAGAGTGCCATGGCATCACGCTCACAGCAACCTCCAACTCCTGGGCTCAAGTGAGTCTCCTGCCTAAGCCTCCCAAGTAGCTGGGACTACAAGCACCCGCCACAACGCCTGGCCATTTTTTGGTTTCAGCCATCATTGTTGTTTGGCAGGCCCGGGTTGGGGATTTGAACCCACCACCTTAGGTGTATGTGGCTGGCGCCTTAGCTGCTTGAGCCACAGGTGCCGAGCCAGATAATGATTTTAAAATATCAGTGTTTTTTAACTTAATACAGTTTACTCATCTGGATTGATGACTACTTTTTCTCTTTATTAATGTTATCTCATTATAAAAGTATGACGTTTATAGCAATGAGCAATTATTTTATTTCCTGTTGTAGAATTAAATCCAAAACATTTAGCCTTGAAAGCTAAAAGAAATCTAGCCTACCTAAAAATAGACTTACAGTATGGAGTAACAGTGTGGGATCTACTTTTCCTAATGCTTTTATATACATTATGTGAAAGTTTATTTCTAACATTTCTCAATGTTTTTAGCTATTTTGTTCCTAAGTAATGCACACTAAAAACAATGATCCTTTATCTTTTTCAACTTTGACTCAGTAAGTTTATTTTGTGTTTCTATCATCCAGAAATAAATAACAGAATAGCAGTGGGGCATTATAACATAACTACAAAAAAATAAAAAAATAAAATATGGTTTAACATTATTGAAAATAAAAATATAAACTTTTTAAAATAAGTTATATAATCGATTACTAATTTGGGGAATATATTCAAAATAGCATCATGCCAGTTATCGTACCCAGAGTTCAGAGGCACTTTGGGACAATCCTACAACTAAAATTTCCTTATATACACAATAATAAATGTCTCAAGTTTATGACAGTTTTTATAAATTATTTTGGCTATATAAAACTATGCCTGTCATTCTCAAAATACTAACAAATGGAACATGTATTTTAATCAAGTGAAGACTTCATTATTAAAAGCCTTGAAATAAAATACTTGAAAAATGTATTTTTAAAAGCAAGCATTCAAGAAGAAGTCAATTGGTCCTAGAAAGTGTAATGGATGTCTTTGTGAAAAGTCATTCGTTTATAAAAGGAATGTCATTAAAAGTTGAAAGCGGTGATAATATAAAAGAAACAATTATGGAAGAAAATTATTTTGGGTAACATAATTATATGTGTCCTTCGAGGCTCATTATTATTTGAATCACTTATTTGAAAATAGAACTTTGTTACTCCATCAAATATTAAAGGAAAAATATTAAAAAAAAGTTCGTGGCATATAGTTTAAACTGATTACTTTTTTAAATTATAGTGCTGACAGTTGTATCTTCCTTAATAATGTTTTGTATGCTAATTAGAAAGCTATCTGCATAATTTTAGGAAAATATGAATAAGAAGGACAAAAAGTTGACATAATGATTTATATCTGCACTATCCAACATGGTAGTCATGACTAAAACTATAAAAATTTTTAAAAATTAAAATAATTAAATTAAAAATTCCATTTATTCATTGTGCCAGCTTTTCAAATAATCAATCCCTATTTGCTGCTACAAGCTACCGTATTGGGCAGTGCAAACACAAAGCATTTCCACCACTGCAGATTGTTCTGTTGGACAATATCAACTTAGATTTATCCATACCTTCAATTTTTTAAGTAATAAGATGGTGCTTCAATATTTTTCCTAGGAATTTTTTAGGCACAAAGTAGACTAGTTAAAATAATGTCTCCTTAAAGGTGAAGCAGTTGAAAGCCAGTCAGTTTGGATTAAATAAAGCCTATTCAAAAGCCAACGAATAAGAGACCAATGTTAATCCCCAAAATCAATGACTTAAAAGTTATTCACATTAATCATTTATATAAAGGAAGCATTATACATTTTTTAATATTTGATAGTTTAACATCTATTGCTATATGTTTAGAATGAGTTTGATCTTTTGAACGGAATGCATCTTCTATTATATTTTACAATTGCCACTGTTGATTATGAAACAGACAATGATGAAAAGCAAGAAAGGCAGGCCCAGGGGAACAGGAGAGAAGAGTGTAATCAACCTAGTCTGAAGCTTTTTAAAAAATGTGCAGTTTAATACAGATAATATTCCTGTTAAAAACTGATAACTGGCCAGGCGCAGTGGCTCACGCCCGTAATCCTAGCACCCTGGGAGGCCAAGGTGGGTGGATTGCCCTGAGCTCAGAGATTTGAGACCAGCATGAGCCAGAGTGAGACCCCGCCTCTACCAAAAATTGCCTGGAGTTCTGGCAGGTGCCTGTAATCCCAGCTACTTGGAAGGCTGAGGCCAGAGAATCACTTAATCTCAAGGACCCAGGGTTTGTTGGAGGTTGCTGTGAGCTATGATTCCATGGTACTCTACTCTACTGAGTGTCACAAAGTAAGACTCTGTTGCCAAAAAAAAAAAAAGAAAAAAGAAAAGAAAATGGAAAACTGATAACTAACCACTGAGTTTTTGGCTTTTTTTTTTTTTTTTTTTTTGCAGTTTTTGTATAGGTTTGGGTTTGAACCCACCACCTGCAGCATATGGGACCAGTGCCCTACTCCTTTGAGCCACAGGCGCCACCCTGGATTTTTGTTTTTCAAATTTATCTAGCAATAGCAGTACTATAATACAAGTCTCCTTCTGTGGAATTAAGAAGTCAATATCTTAGACGCCAAATAGTGTTTATGTGTCAGTTTTGATCAATAACAATTATATAGAATTAGAATTAACAGGATTACCAGATATTTCTCATGTAAAAAAATGAGTCTTGGAATATACTAAATAATTTTAAAACAAAGATTTTCTAAACATGTATATTTTCAGCAAAAGGGATTATACAGAATACAGCTATACTTAATACTATGAGTGAGGAATTTGTTTTGTCACCATAGGAAGTAAAAAACATGACCATATTTTATACATTTTTGTGATAAATTAGGCTTTAAATGACATTTAGGGTTAGTAAGAGGTTATGAAGAATACTAAGGACAACCCTATCAATTGATAACACTAATCCATGTTCTTCATCAAGTTTGAAATACGGAATGCATTTGCAGAGAATTATTAACCAAGTCCTGTAAGAACAGCTCAAGGTGGTTGTGTCTGTAGTCTTAACTACTCAGGAGGTGGGGTGGGTTAATTCAGCCCAGGGGTTTAAGTACAGCCTCGGCAACATTAACATTTCCTATTAAGAAAAACACATTTTCAAAAAGTCCTCTAACCAAATCTTTGCCAGGAGGAATATAGAACAAGAATTGCACACTTTCAATGATAAGTGAATTATTCTATGGACGGAGACACTCACAATCTAATTCAGTATTCTCCAATCAAAACTACTGATTAAAAAGACGGTAGCAAATAACAGTCCATATCAGTCCATATACAAGTATGCCAAAGATTTTAGGGAGTATCACTCACATCAAGAAATTCCAGAAAATACCCAATCATTTAGCAAATATATGAGCTCTGACATTGTGGCAGTGAGAAAGAAAAATAATTTGCTAAAAAATGGCCCTTTAGGGTGGCACCTGAGTCTCAAAAGATAGGGTGCCTGCCCCATATGCCGGAAGTGGTGGGTTCAAACCCAGTCCTGGCCAAAAATCATGAAAAAAGAAAAGGCCCTTAAAAACATAAATGAAACAGTCTATAATCATTTTTACCTAAATATATTTATAATTCAAAACATTACTTAGGGGTGTTTCATATAACCTTTTGAATTGCAAAGATGTAAATTCTACTCCTATTTAACATTTAATGTAAATTAATTTTTTTTTACATTCATGCCAGTGATTCTGGGGTTAAACATTAATGAATCATTTTTCCCCCCCTATAGATAAAAACTAATTAGTTTTGAGGTTAGATGCTTTAGGCAAGATGAAGAAACTTTTTTTGGTTCCTGCGTTGAACAATCTATAGCCCTTTATTTTTTAATGAAAAATATTTTCTTGGGTAAAAGAATATCTCATAAGAAAGAGACATACAAGATTACGTCCAACCTTACTTGCCTTTTGATCCAGTTTAGACAATAAATGCCAGTATTTGCTTTTATTGACTACCCACAGTTATTATATCTTTTTTAAGTGAAAAGAATAATTTTTTATTTCTTTTACCTTACCAAAGCCTAAGTGTATTTTGATAACTGAAGAAAATTAGAACGTAAACTACATCAAATCTAAAACTGCCCCAAAGTGAAAAAAACTTTGTTATCAGCCTGATCTTTTAAAATATAGTGTGCGTGCTGGGGGAGGAGGGAGCACTATTTATATTTTTACATACATACAAATATTATCAACCATGTATAATTTAAGTGAGGAATTGTTTAAAATATTTTAACCATAATTATTTAAGACTTTTTTTTATAACTACTATGTTTACAGCAAAACTGAGAGGAAGGTACGGAGTTTCTCACACACCCTTTACCCCAACAGATGGGTAGCCTTCCCCATTATTGACATTCCCTGCTAGAGTGATCAATTTGTTACAATTGATAAACCTACTGTGGGCACTTGGGGGAGTACTTACAGAAAAAGTCCTATCTTGACGTGCTTACATTATTGATAATGATTTAATAAACTTAAAACCAGTATTCAATTATTAGTTATAAGTAGATTAAGAAAATAATGGGCATTACAGATGATGGGCAAAAGGGAACAGAATCAGGAGAGAGGTAGATTCAAGAGATCCTAAGCCCAGTACAAAAGGCACTGAAGGCCTTCTCAGAAACTCAAAAAACTGTCTTATTAAAACTATACACTGCCCCCAGCGTGACTCTGCTGCAGAGATCACTGAGCAGGCAAGGCTAACTCAGACAGGGCAGCCCTCTCGGGGAGAATGAATACTTGTGGGGAGTTAGAAAATACGAAATGTATTTTGGTAAAGACAGCCAGAGTTGCTCTAGACCAGACAAAGACAAAATATCTCTTTTCTTCTGTCACCTTGGTATGACCAGAAGTGTCGGTCTGTCTGAGCACATGGCTTCTTAAATGTTAATTGTCATTCCAGTGATTTGTGTACATGGCCTAATTGAGGTCTCCTGTGACATCCTGCTCCTAAACAATCCCATGTTTATTTGTGTTGAGATCATAAATAACCTCAGAACAATAAAAGTAAAAAGTAAATCCATCCAATTAACATAAAGAAATAGTTTAGTTATAAAAAAAAACACACGCACAAAAAGAACCCTAATTGTAATTATTTGCCTTCCTTCATGAGATCTGTGATTATAACAATGGTATAGGAAATAAAAACAGAGCTAGCCCAAAACCTGGGACTACACGCTGATGCCTCACAGGATATAAAGATCACAGAAAATGTTTAGAAAAATCCTTGCAAATTTGTGTGTTTGATTATTATTTTTAAGTAATTTCCTACTTAACCAAGGTTAGATAAAAGAACTCCTTTTCTTTAAAATGTGATGTTGAAAAAAAATTTATGATGTGTATTTGTTTTTTCCTTGAATCTCATGGTGCTATTGGTGAATTGTGAACTCTAGACAGATATGAGTACAAACTGAGGCTTCACCCTTGACTTAATATCGGAACTTATATCTATACTTTGATTTCTTACTCAGTGAAAGTCTAAAATAAATCTTCCTAGACTTCCAGTCAGGGAGGAGCAGAAGACATGCGTTGGGAGAGGAGTGACAGAGGAATAAATGTTCTGCCACCTTCAGTTTGTAATTACCAATGCTGTGTGACTACTGCTTTTCTGTCATGTAAAAGAAGAAAAAAAAAATCAAGATCAAGTGTGAAAGTTATTTGTGTCAATGATGCATCACTTCAGTTCATTATTCTGTTGGCTAAAATTTAATTACACGACAGTATCTAACTGTAAGAAAGGCTGAGATTACATTTGACTATGTGGCCATGAAGAAAAGAAAGTGTTCCTTAAATCTTTGCCACAAAACTATAATGCATGGTTACTTATCACATAAAGCTACATTGTAGATTAAATGACATAAGGTACTGTTCAGTATTCATTATGGAGGAGTTAAAAAATATTTGCTACCATTATCAGTGTGAGTGCTATCAGTCTGAACTTTCTCATAGTAGAACGTTCAAGTTGTGAAAGAGACTATAAATTGGTTAAATATTTACTCTTTTTCAGAGAGAGCCTGAAAACTTTTCTGAAACAGTTTTCTTATTTTGATATAATGAAAAAAGAATGAATGTTACCAGCATTATTACATCAAAAATGCTTTGTTGGGGATTAAAAATTGTCTGGAAAACAGATGTTATTCATGGGTAAGACATGGATTTCAGAATAACAAACATGAATGTGAAATACTGGGTAAAATCCAACCAGAAAAAGCAAGGAAAGGAACTTTCAACATCAATTGGGAAGAGCTTCCTAGCAGTAAGAAAAGAACTGAGAGAGAGTTAAGATGACAGAGAATAACACAGTAAAAGCAACAAAAAGGGAAAAGATATTAACAAAAATGCCAGACACTATTTTTATTTGTATTTTTGTCAGGTATTTTGGAAATGTCATTTCACACAAGGGCCAAATCAACTAGAGGTGTAGATTACAGTTGGTTGAGAAATGAAGGCAATCAGAGAAAATGGAGACTATAAGTACAAACAAATCATTCGAAAGAACATTTCCAACAAAGAGAAAGATGTATGGCAGTAACTTAACAAAAAATCAGGTCAGAGATTTTAAGTTTTAAAAGATGGGGATACCTCTGTATGTTGGAAAATTGAAATGAAGTCAGTAGCAGAGAGAATTATATCATAGCAAGTAAATTATAAGAATTATATCATAGCAAGTAAAATTATAAGTTTGCAAAGAAACTGAGGTGTTGACAAGAGTGATGTAGGCAAGAGGACTGATTAGAATCTTCTACAGCTCACTGTTCTCAACAAGACAGACAAAATGATGTATAAAAAACATATTGCTGAAAATACCTAAATGAGATATACCAAAGTATATCAAAGGAGTAGCAAAAACCTCATGGAGCACAGAAACACAGCATTCCCCATCTTCACCTTGGACACCTAGAACGCTCACCAGGGGGCACAAAAGTATGGGATGGCCACATAGAAAATGAAATAAAACACCCCCTACTTTGCCACCATGTGTCCCAGGTGGGATGAGCTCAGAACCCAGAGACCCTGCTCCCTCTTAGAGAAAGGTAAAGGAAGATGGCCACAGCATTCCCCATCTTCACCTTGGACGCCTAGAACTCTCACCACGGGCACTTCTGCAGTTCTCACAGGTGCTAAACCAGCTGCGGAAGTTTCATGGAGTTGACACAGCTGTGCTACCCTCGGAGAACAGGGATGCTGGCCTCTGTGCCCCAGAACTACTGTTCAATACCTTCCTGGAACCAGGACCACTCTCCAAGCAGTTAGACTTCCTGGCTCCTGAGAGACAAAAGAATTCAGACAGACAATTCAGCAAAATCAGGGAAACAATTTAATATTTAAGTGATAAATTTAACAAATAGATAAATACCATAAAAAAGAACTAAACAGAAATATTGGAGCTGAAGAACTTAATAAAGGAAATTAAATATACATCGATGGTAAAAGTGTTAACAATAAACTAAAGCAGATCAAAGAATCCCTGAACCAGAAGATAGATTCAAAACAACTGCCCTAGTCAGAGAGGATAAATGTACACATTACAGAAAACAGTATGGAGCTTTTTAAAGAAACGAAAATAGAAATACCATATGACCCAGCAACTCCTCCCTCCTCTGGGTATATGCCCAAAGGAAATGAAATCACTATTTTGTATATGGATTCCTACATTTATTGTAGCACTATCACATTTATTACAATGCTATAATAAATGGGGCAGTGTATATATTTTTACAAGGAAAAAAGGCTAAAAGTGGCTCTTTATTTTTTGCCAAGATATGAATATAACTAGGCATTCATTAATGGACACATGGATAAAAAAATTGTGATATGCATATATGTATGTAAAATGGAATATTGGTCAGCTTTTAAAAAAGTAGGATATAATGCCATTTGCTACAACATGGATGGACCTTGGGAACATTATGCTAAGTGAAATGTCAGACACAGAAAGAAAAATATTGGTTAAATGTAGAAGCTAAAAAGAAAAAAAATAAAAGATCATATATATATATATATATATAAAATAATGGTGATGAACAAGCCCTAAGACTTAATGTACAACTTGTGAGAGGAGTGTGTAACCATGAGAGATGCTGGATATGGTCCTTTGTCCCTCTAGTTTATACTAACCATTTTACTGTGTTTATAACATCATGTTGTATACCTTAAATATATACAATAACATGTATTTTTTAAAACATATGTTGAAATCCCCAGTAAAGAGAAAAAAAAGGAAGGAAAGTAATTAAAATACTACTTCTATCCTAAGGCAAGGTGAAGTCAGGTGCATTCCATGGAGGATGAAAAGGGAATAAGTCGAAGTCATGGCTCCATTTCTCGGTGAAAAAGTGAACAAGGTTATATGTAGCAGGTAAAGAGAGTGAGTTTCAAGGTGCGGATTTTATTTATTCATTTATTCAAAAAATATCCTTTGAACACTGACTAAATTCCACTAAACGCTAAGATAGTGCTGGAAACATAACATTGAATTCAACATGTCTCCTAACCTCAAAGTGCTCACATTTCCAGAGGGAAGATATATAAGGAAGGCAATGATTAGGGAACAGGGTGATAAGTGCTGCCATAGAAGCAGAAACAGGATGCTTCTTAACCAGGAAGGAGCTCTAACATTATTCATGGCAGAAGAGAAACAACGAAGTCTTCCTGAAGGAAATAAAGGCTAAAAGTGATTCTTTAGGCTAAGCATCTTTAAGTAGGGTTAAGGAATTAAGAAAGTTGTTCTCAGTAGAGAAAACAGCATGAATGAAGGCAGAGTTAGGAAATAGCACCATGAATTCAGAAAGTGGAGTTTGTTTCTGTGGCTGCAGCTCAGGCTTGAGTGGAATTTCCAAGTAAAATTAGAATGGCTTGGGAGTCAAATTCCAAAGCACATTTTGTACTAAGCAAAATAATTTGAATTATATTTTCAAATAAGTCATGGTGAATTATTTTAACATCTGGAATGTGCAGAAAGTGGGATCATAAGGTTTGCATTTAAGAAAGTACGCTCAGTCAATACTGGAAGCAGGCACTACTGCCCAGTGACCTGAGACAATCCAGATCAGTGGTTCTCAACCTTCCTAACGCTGCAGCCCTTTAATACAGTTCCTGTGGGTTGTGACCCACAGGTTGAGAACCGCTGACCTAGATGGAAAAGAGGTGGAAACAAAGAGCTATTTAGGACTTGGAGCTTGAGTGATGGGCCTGCAAAGAGACTTTCCTAGTCTTTTGTGGATGGTGGTGCCAGGAATGATTTAGGGAATGGAGAAGAATGGATTGAGGAGGAGAACGGTTTAGACTGGGGCTCCTACTAATGCATCAACTTCAGCAAGTCTTTCTTTTCCAGGAGCAACACTAAATAAATGCTGACATGTTGAGCTTGAGTTATCAATGGAATATAACTGGGAATGTCTAGGAAGTGTATTGGTCAGAGATCACAGAGAAGCCAAACCAGTAGGAGATATAGAACTTGACTTCTGACAATTGTTTGGGAACTCATCCCAGAAAAAGGGCTACCTACCTCATTGCTGAAGATCACTCTGGTCACTAAGGCCAAAGTACTCCCCTTGAGAAGACTATGCATCAATGTCCATGCCTAGTCCATTCTGCAGAGCAATTTAGGAACTCTTGGAACTCTTTCCAGAGCAACTCTTGGAGATGTCGTCCTATGAGGACTGAGAATTAAACTTGCAAACTTGCCACCATGTGCTCCCATTGACAGCAGTGTACAAACAGCTCAGTAGGTTTTCTCACGGCTGTGTTTGTGTTGATGTGTGGCAGCATCTCACTGAGTGGGGTGTTTTTGTTTGCTGTGTGATAACAGCTCTAATGGGCTTTCCAGAGAAAGAGCTCCATGTATACATACATACACACAAAGAGAAAGAAAAAGAGGGAGGGAGCGCTGTAGTACGATAAACAGGCCTGTAAAATTCCAGGGAATGGGACTGGTAAGGCAGATCCAAAACCACAGACACTCCCCCCCACCAACAAGGTTATGCTTTCCATCCGTCTCCACAACTAAATCAGGCCCTTGTAGATTTTCTAGAATAGGCTCCTCCATAGTACCACACAGTATGAATTTGATTGAATAACCTGAAACTGAAGTCTAGTCAAGTGGGTGTCTTAAAAAAGCCATTATAGTTAATTAGAAGGGAGAAATGAGCTAGAGACTTATGTTTTGGAATTATCAGACTTCAGGTAGGACTTTAAATAATGACATTATATGATTTATCCCAGAAATAAAATACAGAGTATAATACTAAAAAGCAGTACATTTCATTATTAAAAATTTTACATTATTAACTCATACCTTTCCCTCTCTCTCACACACACACACATAAACACACAAACAGAAGAACGTACAATGGCTGGAGTTATTTCTGCAAACACATGAATAGTGTGCAGAGGTAGGATTTGAGCTGTGCCTCTTCCATTTAACTGATCATTGTAAACTTGAGAGGTAAGGATGCAGTGATTCATAGTGTTAGGGTCACATGAGAAAGTCACTGTCTGAGGTCACTAGGGAATAATATATTCAGCTTTCAACCCTTACTCTCTCCTCTTACAGTCTCCAAATTCAGTTATTTCTCACATATTCCTTTCTTTTACTGACTTAATTTCACTGTGTGTCAAGACAGCTAGGTAGTGCAGAGAGAAGGGGATATTAAGGAAAGAAAGGCATCCTTCCAGGAGAGAAAAAGATGAAGAGGCTTGAGAAGATGATACCAGTTTGGTGGTTTCATGTGTACTGGGCGAGGAAAAAAGCAACTATCTCATGAATTTCAAATAGAATTAGACTTGCGGTGGTTCTCAACCTTCCTAATGCTGCATCCCTTTAATACAGTTCCTGTGGGTCACTACCCACAGGTTGAGAACCACCGAAGTAGAGTTACGTAAAGGAGGCATCTCAAGTAGAAGACTCTACAGAAAAAAAAATTTTTTAAACCTAATAAAAAGGGAAAGAGTTAAAATTTGAAAAGGAGTGATTTCTAAGGTATGAGTGATGAGTTTACATAAATGCTGAGGGAAGAAATTTTGTCGCTGTCAGAAGTAAGGATGGAGTAGGATGAAGCAAAAATAAGGAGCTGAGGAGAACTGGGGTAACTGGGACACCTTCAATGGGCCTTTGATAGTGAGAGCACAAAGAATAAAAAGCCTCAAAGTGAGTGGCTGCATGGGTAGCATGTTAGGAACAAAACATTTACCAGTGTAGATGTACAAATAAATAAAATAAATCTGAAGACCTGTTTTTGGCCTTAGATATAGAGGGAATAATTTAATTTGAATGACAATATTAGATGACATGGAGTGGGGAGAAAATCAGGGAGGGTACAGGGGACAAGGGGGCCATAGTTTTCCATCTAGTGTCGGGAGATAAAGTGGTGACATTGTTATTAATTTCATTCCCTGTGTCACATTTTTGGCTCCTTGTACTGGCTCTGAGCTGCAGTGCTAAGAGCCATGCATTATATTGCTATTACCACAGCGCCAGAGCCATGAGAGAGGTAAAAAAGCAATACAAAAACAAATAAAAACCTCAAGATTTTCCCTTATCTTATCAGGGCTCTGATTATCAGTCCAGGCAGCTGTCACCTAACAACAATTTACATTGCAGTGGATAGGATTATAGATGTGCTAAGTGTTTCCAAAATCTTTTAGGACTCTTATTTCATGGAGACAATTTACAACTAAGTCTATAAGTCAATTTATGGAGAAAAATGTTTTATAATTCTAAATCAGAGAAGAAAAGAAATACAGAAAGGAAAGAAGACGGGAAGGAAGATAGAAAAAGGGGAAATGAAAGAAAGAACTTTCAATTCAATCAAGTTCCATTTATTTTTGTTGCTGCCATAATTGCATTATTGTTTACTTTGTCAAAGATCATTTGGCGATACGCAAACAGTTTTATATCAGGATTCTGTTCCATGAGTCCACATTTCTACTTTTGTAACAATAGCACACTATTTTGGATATTATATCCTTGCATATAGCTTGAAGTCTCATAATATGAAACCTCCAGATTTGTTCTATTTGCTTAGGATTGCTCATCAGTTCATGAGTGGGTTAACAAAATGTGGCATACTTATATCATTGAGAACTCCTCAGCCGTAAAAAGGGATGAATTAATGCCTTTTGTAGCAATTTGGAAGAAACTGGAGACCAGCATCTCAAGAATGGAAAAACAAACCCACATGTACTTTTTAGTAAGTTGGACTAACCAAAGGGCAACACAAGTGCGCAGAGGGAAGTAAAAGTCGTTGGAAATCAAGCCTGGGGCAGGGGGAAGAGGAGATGGGCAAAACTCAACCGAAGGGGACTATGTGGGGGGTGAGCACATTTATAGCCCCGATACAAGCCATGTATCAAAAACAGTTTTATCCTCTTGATATTCTGAAATAAAAAATATTTTTTTAAAAAAGAGGTAAGGAAAATAGATGCAATACAAAATTCTTTATCTTGGTATACATGTAATTAAGCAAAACAACCCTGTATAATAAGATTAGTTTCTTGGAGCTGCCTGAGAAATTGCCACAAACCAAGTGAATTAAAGTGACATAAAATTATTTTCTCAAATTTCTTGAGGGTAGAAGTCTGAAATTCATGTGTCAACAGGGCCATGATCTTTTGAAAAACCAGAAAGAATCTTACTTGTCTCTTCCTTGCTCCTGGTGGTTGCCTATAATTCTTAGCACTCCTAGACTTGTAGCTGCATCAACTTCAATTTCTGACCTCATCTTCATAGATCATCTTGCCTGTGTGTGTGTTTGGGTCTCTGTCTCCAAATTCTCCATCCCTGTCTCACAAAGATACCAGTCATTGGCTGTAGGACCCACCTAATCTAATAGGAGCTCATCTTCTCTTGATTACATATAAACATAACCTATTGTCAAACAAAGTCACAATTATAGTGCTGGAGTTTAGGACTTGAACATATCTTTTTGGAAGACACAATTCAACATGGTACAATAATAAATATTTAGCCAATAATTTTTTTTTTTACTCTGTTTCGAATCATTTCAAGTTCTAAAATAACTGAACTAATATTTATTTCTGCTCTTTCCTTAATATGTTTCTTTACCTATAAAATGTAGACAGTACTAGCTTCTATCTCCTAAGGTTGTGGAAAGGATTAAGTTTGTTAATAGATATCCAATATTTAAAACAGCTCCTAGGATAAGCACTTTGTAAGGGTGTAATGGGCAGCCTTGAGACACCCGCTAGCACCTAACAGTGTTCTTGCCAAGGCTTCATGCTGAAGAAATGAGAAGATTAGCTAAATCTCACTGTCCAGATAGTGTGCAAAAAGGCAGACCATTAGTGAAATGGTACTAATTAAAATATTTTTATCACGTTTCCCTTATTGTTTCTGCAACTTACTCTGTAATTGGACAATTTACTCTATTAGACAATGACCTTGGGCATTGTGGTTGGTTCTAGCAGCCCATTTCAAGTCAATTTTCTAACACAGGCAGATGAACTCTCTTAATTGGTATGCCTGGGGAGAAATATAAACACGTCAAATGAATAACCATCAGGTTTTACGTAGTGTTGGATGGCATTCGCTTTCTCTTCTGCCAACTGCCTTTAAGGTAAACTTGGTATCAGAGCAGGAAAAGTTTTCCTTGTCTATATGGAGGTAAGATTAGCTCATTTAAGAGGTATGATAGGGGAGGAAGGCAGCCTAAAGTAAATGTTATAGCCCAAGAAGCACCAATTCTTACCATGTGAGCAGTAATAACAAACAAGCTTATGCTGTGTAAAATAATAGACCTGCTATGTGAGGATTTTTCTTTCTTTCCATGTGTGAGTCAGAAACCTCTTCCCTCATTTTTAAATATCACAGAGTTATACTGTGCTTGGACTGGACTGAGTTTCTCCCTTGCTATCTGCCCAGTTAAATGGGGGAGCTATCTTGCAAGGACTTACACTGGGAAATTCTATTAGAGCATCACCACAACCTGCATTGTGTGTGCTTTTTTGGGGGGGCACAATTCAATTTACACAGATGGATTAAAAAGAAGAGCAATGACTCTCTATTAAGATGTGAATCCAGAGATTTACCTGAATAAACAGTGAATCTCAACATTGTGTGCAATCCCTTTTCTACAAGAGTTTCACCAGGTAGAAAGAATTCAGTAGGGGCTGTAATACAAATACCAAACCCTGGTCCTGTGTAATTTGTGGTTAGCTTGGCATGTTGCCCTATAATCCATCCACAGAAGACATATATTTGAATCCTTCATTTTCACATTTTATATAGGAAGGAAATGAGGAGTCCAGAATTAGTTCCAATATTTTAACTAGTAAAAGAAAAACCTAGTATTTTTGTCTCTTGCTTCCTCTAATCAAAGACACATACACATGCACACAGATTATAACGTTCTTCTCTAAGTTTTTGTTCCAATTTTCATGACAACATTTTCATCAAAGAGATGTCTGTCAGTAGTTTTCAAACCTGTTAGGTCATTAGCATCACCTGGGGTGATTCTAAGGCCACGTCATGCCCAGCTGAACTTAGACCAATTAAATCGGAACATAGTGGGGTGTGGGATGGGGTTGCTGGATAGGTAACTTAAAAGAAAAGCTTCTTGGGTGATGCATGTGGCTCAAAGGAGTAGGGTGCCAGCCCCATATGCTGGAGGTGGCGGGTTCAAACCCAGCCCTGGCCAAAAGTAGTAAAAAAAAAAAAGCTTCGTGTACCATTTTAACATGTAGGATTGTGAGCCACTGACTTACATTGCCAGAGTCTGACATTTTAGTTGCTTCATTTTGTTTATCTCCCACATCTGTTCCTTGTTAGTTTCTCAACTGGTAGAGATCACTTCTCTGTGGTAATAAGGTTCTTATACTGAGAAAACATTTCCTCATTTTCTTTTCCCTTTGCCATTTGAATCGCCAGCATTTGGTTGTCAAAGTATTAACTTCTTGACTTTTCTAAAGCATAACCACATTAGGTTAATTCTGCAATAGAATTAATAACAAAACTGCTTATTAAGGAAGCTATTTCTATGTAATTATCTAAAAAGCAACATAAATAAATGCTCCTTAGAATGCTGCATTGATAATAATTGAAATGCTACCAAAACATATGCTAGCTTTAAAGAGGGTTCAGGTCTGTATCAGAAACAACAGAACGTCAAGAAATCTACCCATAATTATACCAATTTTTCTGAAAATGTAACCTTTCTTATTGTTTAAATAGCCCTTTAGATGTAATTACTCAGATTACTTCTTATCTTTCAAAAATTGCAAGTGTTTTAGTAGTGTCAGGAAGCTGGAACAATTCACTAACCTCTAACACAGGAAATTCGTATTACTGTTTCTGGGCCGTAGGCATAGTGTGCATTCAAAAATACTGGGATATTGGCCGTAGGTATAGTGTACATTCAAAAATACTGGGATACTGGCCGTAGGCATAGTGTGCATTCAAAATATAATACATTTTTGGAACTTTAATTTCAATGTTTATCTATTTATTTCTACACAAGAATGAAACACAACTTATGGGCATAGCCAATGGCAGCATACATGTTTCTTACATTATTGCTTCTAAGATGCCCCAAATAATGTTCCTTTCAAGATGTCATTCATTTGAAAATCTGGCAAGCTTTTTTATTTATTCCTAACATGTTCATAGCAAACTTTGGAACTGGGAGGCAAGGGTAGTTATGACCATATAATCTGCCTGGCTAATATTGTTAAAAAAAAAAAAAGAAAGAAAGAAAGAAAGAAAAGAAAAGAAAAGGTACTATATGAAATGAAGAAGTAAAAATGTTAAAAGGACAGAAGGACGGACTCGTGCTTTAATACTACTACAAAATTCACCATGGGGTACAGCCACATAAGAGTAGAACTGTTATAACTTCATTTGGGGGCATTTCACTAGACTGGAACATTGATTTGATTCTTTCACATATTATACTATAGATAACAGACTTACAGACTCAATTGTATAGGCAGCCTCACAGACCACTTAGTTAAGTTTATGAGTAGCTGGTTAGGATCAACAGTCAAAAAATCAATTTCTTTTTATTCTGTTTCTCATTAGTGTACATGTTCCCCCCCCCCCGCTCAGATTGCCTGACGCATTTGAGAAAGCAATTTAAATGGTCTGCCCTGGCATATATGCTACACTTCTAATCAAGCCTCTGTATGGCAAACAGATCTTGCTTCCAGATAAAATAACAATGAATAGTCACAACACCAAGTGCTTTACTTTTATAATTGTTCTTCACTGAATTAACTCAACAGATGCCATTCCCACACTGGCTAAAATAGGACGGTCATTTTCATCTCAACACTTCATAAAATAGAGGATATTTGTATAGGATTTAGTTATGAAGACAGCAAAAGAATGTCCAGTATAAATCGAAACCTTCTGGATTTTTAACTCAGCTGTTAATGGGTTCCTTATTGCAGAGCCTGTCCTATCTGTCAGCCAATAAATATGTATAAGATATCCACAACATCCCAAAAGTAATTAAAAATTAAACAGATTTCTTCATCTCATGGGCCTACAGTTCACCATCAAATCATAATCATCAAAACTCATTCTTATTCTCTGATATATTCAATTCAATCCCATAAATATTTATAATAGCATGTTGCTTTCTACTGTTGATAAGTTTATAGTCCTGTATGAAGGATGATGCCAACACCTAACTAGCTGCCCAAAGGAGCTAAGTTTTATGAGACAAACATGAATGAAGAACTACGGTTCAAAGTACAAGTAGGGATTCTATTTAATGAGAGCCCATATGCTAAAGTGAGTACCAGCAGGTTTAGGTATATAGATTTTTAAAAAGTAAATGAGTAGGTGAACTGACTTATGTCAATAACATGAGCATCTTCCAGTTCTGTTTATGTTGAAGTATCTGATACCAGACTAGCCTTCTCATGCTCAGTAACACGAATTTGAACAAAATACACCAAACTGTATTTTTAGGTACTGCACTAGGGACTGCTGCCACTTTTGAAGGAAAATTAGGAAGGTGCATTACACTGTGACCCTGTCTTTCTTCCTGGAAGCCTTGTGTGTACCACGGAGTCAGGCAGGTGCCTAGATATGAGCAGGGGAAATGGGGGTTATAGTCGGGCTACCTGGATTGGTCTAGGTCAGCCTGACCTGGGTTATTATGAGAATGAGGCTGATTAAAGCCTTGTAGGCAGATTGTTTTCAAAATCTCGCACATGTGTTGGGAACAGAGCTAATTAAGACCCTGGAAGACTTCTAAGAAGCAGTTGGTGCTACTCAAAATTGTGTATGAAATCCAGAACTGCACTTTCCACAGAGCCTACAGTCAGTAGGACAGACCCCGGCTAGCTGTGCAAGTTATTAACAAATTTTCTTTTTCTTGGCTAAAACTTTACTAGCTCTTTTCAATTACCTCAAGTGACTACCTCAAGCTACCACACTGCTCTAACAATGGCAAAGAAAAGAGAAGTCCAAACAGAGAAAAATCATCTTGCTGAGTTAGGACACGAGGTAACTGCACACAAGTGGAGTTTTCAGAAATCTGCTCATAAGACCCCTTAGTATCAGAATACTAAGCTACAAATGAAGAAAGCACAAAGGATAGAGTGTTTTATTTCTTCATAAAAGTATGAATTACACACTGTAAGTATTTGCTAAAACTCACCCACTCTATACTTATCATGTATGCATTTCACTTTCTGTAAAATATACTTTAGTTTTGTAAAGTAGTGACATGACTTGGCTCACTCTTTAACATGATAAATGTGGCTGCTCTGCTCAAATTCCAACTATGCGTGGAGACACATAAAGGTAGGAAGAAAAGGTGGGAACCTATGTCAGTAAATCAAGAAGTGATTCAACTTGGATAAGGGTGGTATTGGTAAAACTTACTACATTGCTGGATATATTTTAAAGCTAGAACCATGAAATTCACTGATGGATTGGAAAAGGAGTGGAAAACCAAGAAAGAAGTCAAGAATGACTCCATGTTTTGGCCTGAACAGAAAGAAGAGAGAAATAATCATGTACTAACATAGGGAAGAGGAAAGCATATATGAGGGAAAAAAATAAGAATTAAGTTATATGATTGTGTAACACATATTGTGTACACATAGCATAACATTATGTAACAGGGTAAGGTGGAAGGGCTCATGCCTGTAATCCTAGCATTCTGGGAGGCCAAGGGGAGAGGTTTGCTAGAGCTCCAGAGTTCAAGATCAACCTGATCTACAGGAGGAGACCTTGTCTCTACTAAAAATAGAAACGTTAACTAGCCATCATAGTACACACCTGTAGTCTCAGCTACACAGAAGGCTGAGGCAGAAGGATCACTTCGGCCCAGAAGTGTGAAGTTGCAGTGAGCTAGGATGAAGCCACCGTACTCAGCAAGTACAGAGCAAGATTCTGTCAAAAAAAAAAAAAAAGTTAGATAAATTGGCTAAGATGATTGCACAGAGATAGAGAATAGAATTACTCATGCCTTGATCTCTGAGACACTCTCCCCTTAAAAAGCCAGGGTGCTCAGAAGAAATTAGGGAGAAAACTGAGTTGTCGTGGGGAGTGATGCCAGTTAAACCTATGAGAGTGCAGTGTCTGGAAGTTGCATAACATGTCCACTGATGCCTATTGGGCAACTCTCCTTATGAACTGAACTTTTTTTTTTTTTTTTCCCCCGCTGGAGCTGGGTTTGGACCGGCCACCTCTGACATATGGGGCCAGTGCCCTACTCCTTTGAGCCACAGGGCCCGCCCTGAATTGTTTGGTTTTTTTTTAAAGCACACTCTAATCTGTACTATTAAAAGAAAATTAAACATCTCCCCTTATCCAGTATGGTTACAAACCTACTTTTCTTGTTCTCTAAGGCAATATTTCAGGAGGAGTGGTTTCTTCTCTCTGCCTCCACACTTCCCGCTCCTCGATTTCCTCCAGTCTGGCTCCAGCCCCTGGCATTTTGAGGAGATTCTCACTAAAGTCATGAATATACTATAAGTCTATGAACCCAAAGTGTCGGTGCCTGCTGTGGGTACCTCGTCACCACGTGAATAAAACCAGCCGGGAACACAGATTGAAGGTACAAATGCTCGCAAGAGGGGGGATTCCCGTACTGCGGGGAGAGCCTTGAGCAGCAGCTGCCATGCCCTTTTATTGAAGCATCATACACCAGGTGTGGGAGGCCACGCGTAAGAGCTACGGGCTTAATGATCACTACGTGCTCTTTCTACCCAGGCTTGACTCCCACCCTGCTGCATCACGAATGTCCGATGTTTAACACCTGCTTGCTAATGAACGACCAATCTTAACTCATTAACGTAGGGCTCATCTCCCCACAGCCTAGTATCTCCATGCGGGCTAGGAGATTATCCCACTCCCAGCAAATCCCTCAAGAGCCTGTGACTGCTTCCACTAGCTTGGGGCACGGTCTCCTACACCAAAGTTTGGTTTTTTTTTCCTTGAGCTCGTATCTCACTTGATGTCTCAGAAGTATTTGACATCCTCTACTTCTAACAACACTCTGCCTTAATTTTCAAGCATCACATCTTTCTGGTTTTCTTCTTTCTGGATTCACCTTCTTAATCTTCTTTTGGACTCATCTTTCTGCCTTTAGATGCTGAAGTTTCTAAAAGCTCAGTCATGGGTTCCTTAATCAATCTACATTCAGTTTATAAGCAATCTCATTCAGGACATGTGGCATAACACAGCAGTTAAAATATTAATCCATTTTCCAGTCTTTCTGTGTTCAAATCATCTCTGACACTAGGTTTGTCATCATGGAAAGAGCTCAATATTTTTTTTAACTCAGTTTTTCTTTTAAAATGGTAGAGTTTATTTTCTTTTTTGCAATCTTTGGCAGGGGTCAGATTTCAACCCACCAGCTCCGGTATATGGGGCCAGCGCCCTACTCCTTTGAGCCAAAGGCACCACCCATAAAACAGCAGTTTTATAATGGTTCTTATGGGGTTGTCACAAGTTTTCAATGAATCCATATTAATAAATTACTAATACGAATGAGCACAGCTTTAATTACCACATGATTGGACAGTTAAAACTTGGTTTGCTCTGCCCTAGATGTCCTTTTCAAACTAGATACCCACATATGCCACCTACAACCTTTTTCTTAAATTTCTCAATAACATCTCAAATTTGACACATTAAAAATAGAACTCATGTCACCTCTAGGATAGTCAGTATTCTCTCTATAGGCTCTCTGGATATGGAAAAAGAGTTTAAGGGAAAGCAGACAGCAGGACATGGTGCTATCTTCTATCAGTCTCAGCAATGATAATTGTGCTTCCGACGTGGAGCTGATTAGAAGACATTGAGTATGGAAGAGAACAAATCCCATCTTTTTATGGCTGAGTAGTATTCCATGGTTTATAAACATGGTTTATTAATCCGTGGTTTATTAATCTATTCTTTTTTTTATTTCTTATAGCAAACTATGTACATTAATGAAAACAGTGTGCTGTTTTCATATACATTTTGAAATACTTTCATCAAACTGGTTAACATAACCTTCATGTCATTTTCTTAGTTATTGAGAGTACATTTATACTCTGCTTTTAGAAAGATTCACTTGTACTCTTGTAAGATTAACCATAGAGGTGACCCCACCAATCATCCTTCCTCCCCCCATCCACCCTCCTCACCTCCCCTCTCCAACCCTCTCCCCATATTCTAAGGCTATAATTAGGTTATGACATTCCTATAAAGGCTATGAATTAGTTTCAAAATAGGGCTGTATACATTGGATACTTTTACTTCCATTCTTGAGATACTTTGCTAAGAAGAACATTTTCTAATTCCATTAATATAAACATGAAGGAGGTAAAGTCTCCATCTTTCTTTAGGGCTACAAAGTATTCCATGGTGTACATATACCACAATTTATTGATCCATTCGTGGATCAATGGGCATTTGGGCTTCTTCCATGACCTAGCAATTATGAATTGGGCTGCAATAAACATTCTGATACAAATATCTTTGTTATAATTCAATTTTTGGTCTTCTGGATATATACCTAATAAAGGAATTGCAGGATCAAATGGCAGGTCAATTTTTAGTTCTTTCAGTGTTCTCCAGATGTCTTTCCAAAAGGAATGTATTAGTTTGCATTCCCACCAGCAGTGTATAAGTGTTCCCTTTTCTCCACATCCACACCAACATCTCTGGTGTTGGGATTTTGTGATATGGGCTAATTTTACTGGGGTTAGGTGGTACCTCAAAGTAGTTTTGATTTGCATTTCTCTGATGATTAAATATGGAAAGCATTTTTTCATATATCTGTAGGCCATGTGCCTGTCTTCTTTAAAGAAATTTCTATTCAAGTCCCTTGCCCACCCTGAGATGGAATCACTTGTTTTTTTCTTGCTAATACATTTGAGTTCTCTGTGGATTCTGGTTATTAAACCTTTGTCAGAAACATAACCAGCAAATATCTTCTCCTATTCTGAGGGCTATCTACCCACTTTATTTACTGAGTTCTTGGCTGTGCAGAAACTTTTTAGTTTGATCAGGTCCCAAAAGTGTATAATCTATTCATGTGTTAATGGGCACTTGTGTCATTTCCATGTCCTTGTGATTATGAAATGTGCTGCTATCAACACACCTATAACTTTTACTTAAAATTTACAAAAGCAAATTATGTACTCACATAATACACTGAAATAAACTTTTAAAAAATGGCACAAGGACAATAAAAAGTGTGCTGAAAGGTTAAAAAAAATAAGAGGCTGAGTAGAGAAAATATGATAAATTGAGCAGCATTCTAATTTTCCCCTGAGTCAGCAGGTCCACATCTGACTTCTTTATACAGTTTAAATAAATATTAAAGTAGTACAAAGGTAGACAGAGTACATAGCAGGTCAAATTTATGTAACACTAAGACTCTTTCCCCACTCCAGATATCTTTGTTGTGAAGCAATCAATGAATTTGAAATTCCTTGTTTAGGGTCATTGATTAGAAACTCCCCAGAAATAGATACAGTTAACCTCCTCGGAAATATAATGTTGTCTGGATGAATAAGAAGATGGCTAACTATGAAAGACTAGTTTATCCAGTGAAAGTCATCTGTACCAGAAAGCAGAGTATGGCATTTAGACATGCATGAGTTTCAGGAGAACAGTCCTACAGTGTTGGCTGTAGTTATATGGAGAAAATACTTGGCACTGGAATCAGTCACTTGGTCGTATAAAATGGCAAAGTGAGATAATATAAGAGAGTTAAAGATATCCTGTGTAGAAGAGGAGCTGAGCTTTAATTATAGTAAGAACGGAACAGCACAGTTTTCTAATCATTGGAAATAGTAGCAAGCATCACCTAGTTCATGCTAAATTGCTCTAAATAAAGCCTTCTACTCATTTTACTTTCCTACTTATGTTTGGATTCCAAATGAAATCCTATTGTTCCTATGAATATTCCTTATTCACCACTGAACAATTCTGCATCCATCTGAAGTTTCCTATGTTCTAGAAATAATACCATTGACATGGCTGATTCTCATTATCTCTCTTCTAAAATGGTAAAATATTTTTACCTGTTTCTGCTGATTTGAAATTATGTGTTTACCTCAAACAGGTGAACCTCTGATCCTCTGTGTCACAAATCAGACAATCCGCACGGATGCCTTCATCCATGCTGCCTTGTGGTCGATATTGGTACAGACTGTATCAGCCCGTGTTTACAGTTCTTTGTGGCTAACAGGCAGCTCTACCCTCTGCTTTTGTGTGATCTTGTATTGCACTTATCTATGTGAATGCTCTGCAACCATTCAGAATTCAAGAACAGACTTTGTCCCCTGATGAACAGGATGGAATTGAAACACATCTCTTCACAATCACTGACTGCGATTAATTTGACAAATACCCATTAGACCAGCCAACAGTCTGCTCAGTTACTCCTATTTGCTTTAATTTATTTAGCAAAAGACCCTGATCTATCAAGTTAAATGCCTTGATCATTCATCAGTTTACACATAGCGAAGTGTCCTAGTCTATAACCAGGTTATCAATCTGTGAAAGGTGAACATTTGGGTAACTCATTTAACTGAGCAAGGTCTAAAGCTTCTAATATTTTAAGTTATTGGAGGCCATGGTTGAGCTATAATCTTTCCCTTGTCAAATATTACAGACTCATAAGAAGATATTTGTTTCCATGAACTAACTGAGCTCTAAAATGCATTTCCCCCTGCAGTTCATTCCTGACTAGGTATTTATTCAGAAGATCCTCATTCTATTATTATATTGGGTATGGTCTGGTTTGTGCACAGAAATTATATTGTTTTGACAGCTCTATTATTTTTGCTGGTTTGCTTGCAGCAATTTATCTTATGGTACACGAGAAATTTATTTTTTTAATTGGCACTGCCTTTCTTTATGAATGTGTTTATGAGATATTATAGCAGTTCAACATTTTAATGTTTCAATGTTTTCCACCAGTTTGGTAATCTTGTAAACAGCAGTGTTTTGAAAGGGCCTCTAAGCAGTTTTGAAAATAGGATTAGAAAGGAAAAAGCTAGTGAATTTAGTTCCACCTTTACTACTTTTCTGACAGTGCTATCATGCTATTAGCCTGGACTATGAGTAAAACATGCAGTGATACTTGAGCTCAAAGGTACAACTAAATATAAAAATTTGGATCAGAAGACATTTTAAATGTGCCCTTTTAAATTTCATTACAAACTGATGAGAGAGTTGCTATTAAAGGAATAGGGTATTACTTTTCCACTGTGGACATTACCATGAGCACCTACACAAAGGCCAAAAAGTTATGGCATCCTGATATTCAACTTCAATCTCAGAATGCTTAACTCAGGAAACTGGAAATGAACTAGCTTTCAGCTCCTGAACCAAAATTTAAAAGTTAAATTATTTAACAGATAGGACTTGTTTTAGATCTATTAGTTTTTATGGCCTTAAGGCAGATATAGCTTAGTCAGTTAAAGCATAGTTTTTTGTAATCTAAATCTAGGTAATAAGAATCTTTGAAATTTATTGCAATGATAAAATAAGTAATTCGAGCATTTATTGGCTACCATTTTGTTTCATAATAGCCGGGAATAAACCAAACAGCTACTCTAAGTTAGATCGTGATACAATTTAATAGTACATAAAATCTCATCTAAAAAGTCAACTACTTACAACACAGGCAAATGCCACTTGTTAGGCCCCGTATACATTTACTCATTCAGCAAATAAGAAAGTACTTTCTAAGACCAAACTACTGTGTTAGGAGTTTTAGGAGATTCAAAAAAGAGATGTAATAGCTTAAGTGCAGATTTTCATAAAGTCTATTTATGTGTACATTAAAAATACAATTTGAAATAGAAAACTGCAAGCATGTGTCACTTTGAGGTAGTGTCTTTAAAGCACTCTGGAAAGCCACTGGAAAGAGAAGGAACTTCGGAGATGTATGTTTAGAGATCAGACATGAGAATTGATGAGAAAGGCAATCCAGGGGGAGGAGACAGCCTGAACAAGTCCTATGTGACCTCTAACCCAAGGTACTGGTTTTCAGGTGACACTTCTAACCATGTCACCACAAAGCTTCTGGAGGAGAAAATGGAGCAATGCATGGTGGAGTGAGGTACAAACAGGCTCTCCCTCCAGCGACTCCACCTACACATTAGAATCACTTGCCCTCGCCCCTACCTCAGACCAAATCAATAAAAATTTTTCACTGATGAAAACTGGCTTAGGTGTTTTTTAAAACTCCCTAGGTGATCCAAATATGCATTCATTGCTAAGAAACACCAACTATAGTACATTCTTTGCAGCAAACAACATCAATCGGCCACGAAATAAAGCAATGGCAGGTCCTAATATTCCTGGACCATTCCTCCCCCTGAGTCTTATTTGACCTATGGTAGTCATCCTTATCTTTGTAAATTTGATTTTTGCTATTAAATCAACTTTTCTTTTTTCCTTCACATCTATAATACTATTAAATCATCTTTTCTTGATATTTAATTGAAGACTTTAGAACAAGCATAATCACCTTACTCCCCATCGTTGATTCTGCCGAAGTCCTAAAACATTTCACAACTTTTTTGGCTTCTAAATTCCTTGATTTTTGTTTTGTTTTGTTTTTGTCTCAAGTCTCCTTTTGCTTTATTTGGTCTTGTAGTCACCCACTGGAGCTTTGCTATTGTCACTTGTTCCACCTCTGGAAAGATTAATTCAACAATCCTTAGTCTTTAGCTCAAACCTGGCCTTTCTACTCACTTTCTCAAGCTCCACTGTGATGGACTTTTCTTTCTATCTTTCTTTTTTTTGGCAGTTTTTTGTCTGGGGCTGGGTTTGAATCCACCATCTCTGATATATGGGGCTGATGCCCTACTCCTTGAGCCTGTGATAAATTTTTCATGTCATAATTTTCTATAATCCAATGGCCCTTCCAGTGTCACTCTCTCCATCATCTCTCATCACTGTCTTCACCTATTTGAATAATACGATAGCAAAATGTACTCATTACTTAACATATATCCACAGTTTATCCTCACCCTCTTTCCTTTCAATTATAAAACAAAAGCCTTCAATTAACCCAACAATTTGCCTTCTTCATAATTGTACTTTAGAAACATCTCTGGAGAAAATTCACATAATCAATAATACTGGTTATCATACTTCAGATCTCTAACTTCATCTAGGCTTTTAGTATCATCCAGTTGGTCTTTGTTGTTGTTATTGTTCATTTTGTTTTGTTTTAATTTTTAACCACAATTCTCTGGTAATATTTTTCTCCCATTCTCTATAACATACATTTTACAATATGATTCCTAAACTTTTGCCATCATTGCCTCCCTGTCCATCTCGGCAGATAATGTGCTTATTGTAATGCACTTGCTCCCAACCCCTCTCTCCACTCTGTACTGGACATTTTTATTAGCATAAATATGATGACCTTAATTCTCCCTCCATTTACCTGTGCTTTTAAAGCTAAACTCTTCAGACAATTGGTTTTAATTCTTTTAGGCCCATGCTTTCTTCAGCCCAATTTGTTCAAGTTTTCGCCAATTGCATTCACTTTATTAAATCCAAAGATCAGTTCTCAGTATCTTACTTCACCTATTAGCAGTACTTGACATTGTTGGTCTCACTTCTTCCTTCTTAAAATGCTCTTTTATTTGGTTTCAAGCGCACTTCACTGAGTTGATTTTCTTCCTTCTGTGAAATCTCTGCTTCTTCTCAATCACTTTTGTTGGTTGGTGCTCATCTTTCTGACCTCAAAAACTTGAAGTGCCCTATATCTCACTTCTTGAATTTTTTTCTATCGATACTCACTTCCTTGATGGTCTCATCCAATCTCATGCCTCTAAATGCCTACTCTATGATCCTGTGTGAAATTTATATTTTCAGATGAAAACTCCTTTCTCAATTATGTGCTAATATATAAAACTGGATATTCCACATATTCACCTAAATATCTAATAGGTGTTTTATACTTAACAAGAAAATGCACAGTCCTGAGATTCTCTCTCCACCTGTACCCTCCAGATTCTTCACCTCAGTAATGAAATCTACATTCTTCAACTATGCATCTAAAAAATCTCAGATTCATTCTTGACTCCCTTTTTTTTTCCCTACCCACACTTATTCGGTAAATCCTATAAAATTCATCTTTAAAATGTATTTAGAATTTTATTACATACGCTCTGAAAACATACTCTGAATCATATTTTTTATAAATCGCCACTACCATCCTGGAACAAATTTATATTATTAATTCTTTAAATTCCTTTGTACCTACAATCCAAAAACACTTCCATTAATACTTTTGCTTTAAGAGGTCTCTTGCTTTCATCCTTGCCTATTTCAGTCTTTTTCAGCATAATAGCTGGAGGCCTTCTGTTAAATATAATTAAAATCATGGTCTTCCTCTGTTTATAAACTTCTAATGTCTTCTTGTGTCAATTGGACTAAAAGCTACTACCTATTATGGATGCACAAAAGCCTCTTGGTCCCTCATCGCTCTTCAGGCACATGCTCACATTAGGGACTTTGCGCTTCCCTGGGTCTGGAACGTCCATTCTCTAGATACCTGCGCCACTCTTCATCCTCTTCGGATCTCACATACTCCATGTGACCTTTGATGATCATCTTATTTAAAAGTGTAACTTGTTAGCCGGGCACTGTGGCGGGCGCCTGTGGTCCCAGCTACTTGGGAGGCGGAGGCAAGAGACTCACTTAAGCCCAGGAGTTGGAGGCTGCTGTGAGCAGCTACCCAGGGGGACAGCTTGAGGCTCTGTCTCAAAAAAAAAAAAAAAAAAAGTGCAACTTGTCCAGAATTCTCCAATCTCATTGCTGAGTTTATTTCCCTTCATAGCCCTTATTAGATAAAATACCACAAATTTCATGTATTTACTTGGAGCTTTGTATGTCTCCCCAACTTCTAATACAATAAGAAGTATATAATTAAAGAGAAAGTTTTTAGTTCATACTTTTATATCCTTACATCCCCTAGTATTTAACATGGTGTGTGGTACATGATGGGCCTTTAATCAAAATTGTTAAATGACTAAATGGATAGAAGCTATAAAACAAAATATCAGACCAGGCGTGGTCACTTACCACTGTAATCCTAGCACTCTGGAGGCTAAGGCAGGTGGACTACTTGAGCTCAGGAGTTTGAGACCAGCCTCAGCAAGAATGAGACCTTGTCTCTACTAAAAATAGACAAATTAGGCATTGTGGCAGGTAACTGGAGTCCCAGCTATCAGGAGACTGAGGCCAGAGGTTTGCTTGGGCCTGAGAGTTTGAGGTTGCCGTGAGCTATGAAGATGCCAGGGTAACAGAGTGAAAGTCTTTCCCAAGAAAAACAAAAAACAAAAACAAAAACCATTATGTCATTTTCCTGCCCTTAAATATGACCAGTTATTGTCAACTGGCCCCAAACTCTTTCTTTTTCCTGTTTTTACAAAGAAGAGATGTGTCATCTCCTATCCAAAGACATGTATCTATAGGTGCTTTTGAGCCCTCCTTTTGTCTTTGGACTTAACTATTACCCCAATTTCATATCTTCTGGAATGTTCCATTTAGGATGACAATATTTTCTACTTCATTGCATGCTTTAATAACATTTTCTTGCTGCACATCTCTCTCCAGCTACTGTCTTAGTTTTCTATGCTTCTTTTTTTTTTTTTTTTTTTTTTTTTTGAGACAGAGCCTCAAGCTGTCTCCCTGGGTAGAGTGCCGTGGCATCACAGCTCACAGCAACCTCCAACTCCTGGGCTCAAGCGAGTCTCTTGCCTCCGCCTCCCAAGTAGCTGGGACCACAGGCG
>CAUYTI010029947.1:0-12502 GCA_963575145.1 Galago senegalensis | reverse complement strand
TCAACCGGCTAAGGCGCCAGCCATGTACACCTAAGGTGGCGGGTTCGAATCCCCAGCCCGGACCCGCCAAACAACAATGACGGCTGCAACCAAAAAATAGCCGGGCATTGTGGCGGGTGCCTGTGGTCCCAACTACTTGGGTGGCTGTGGCAGGTGATTGGCTTGTGCCCTGGTGTTGGTGGTTCCTTTTGTGTGTGATGCCACGGCACTCTACCCCGGGGGACAGCTTGTGGCTCTGTCTAAAAAAAAAAAAAAAAAAAAAAAAATACACTATTGGGACCTGATCAAACTAAAATTTTCTGCACAGTCAAGAACACAGTAAGTAAAGCATGCAGACAGCCCTCAGAATGGGAGAAGATATTTGCAGGTTATGTCTCTGACAAGGGTTTACTAAGCAGAATCCATAGAGAACTCAAATATATTAGCAAGAAGAGAATGAGAGATCCCATCTCAGGGCGGGCAAGGGACTTGAAGAGAAATTTCTCTAAATAAGATAGGCACATGACCTACAAATATATGAAAATATGCTCACCATCCTTAATCATCAGAGAAATGAAAATTAAAACTTTGAGATGTCACCTAACTCCAGTAAGATTAGTCTGTATCACAAAATCCCAAAACCAGAGATGCTGGCGTGGATGTGGAAAAAAGGGAACACTTCTACACTGCTGGTGGAAATGCAACCTAATACGTTCCTTTTGGAAAGACATCTGGAAAACACTTAGAGAACTAAAAATAGACCTGATATTTGATCCTGCAATTCCTTTATTAGGTATATACCCAGAAGACCAAAAACCACATTACAACAAAGATATTTGTATCAGAATGTTTACTGCAGCCCAATTCATAATTGCCAGGTCATGGAAGAAGCCCAAGTACCCATCGATCAACGAATGGATCAATAAACTGTGGTATATGTACACTATGGAATACTATGCAGCCATAAAGGAAGATGGAGACTTTACGTCCTTCATGTTTACATGGATGTAGCTGGAAATGTTCTTCTTAGCAAAGTATCACAAGAATGGAAGAGAAAGTATCCAATGTACTCAGCCCTATTATGAAACTAATTTATGGCTTTCTTATGAAACCTATAATCTAATTATAGTCTAAGAATATGGGGAGGGGAGAGGGGAGGCAGGATGGGTGGAGGGAGGGTGATTGGAGAGATCAATTCTATAGTTTATCTTACAAGGGTACAAGTGAACCTTTCTAAGAGTAGAATATAAATGTCTTAACACAATTAACTAAGAAAATGACATAAAGGCTATGTTAACCAGTTTGATCAACATATTTCAAATTGTATATGAAAACACCACACTATACCCCATGACTGCATTAATGTACACAGCTATCATTTTTTAAAAAAAGGAAAAAAATTGTACACCATGATCAATTTGGTTTTAAACCCAGTGTTACAAGGTTGGTTAAACATGTAAAAATCTATAAATATAATATACCATGTAAATAAAATAAAAAACAAACACCATATGATTATTTCAATTAATTCAGAAAAGACTTTCAATAATACCCATCATCCTTTCATGATTAGAACACTTAAGAAAATAGGCTTAGGGGGGAAACTTCTTAAATTGATAGAGGCCATCTACAGGAAACCCACAGCCAATATGACATTGACTGGTGTGGGATGAACCCCCACAAAATTTAACTGAGATGTGCTCTTTTAATTCCAGAACTGAGTGAAAAGACTTGTGAGTATTATGTGCTTTTGTCGAGGCCCTAAGTGACCTGAGAAAACACGGTGGGGGCCTTCAAGCCAGGCGTAAAAACCTGTTGCAGGTAACCCCGACTGTGCAGTCAAGTCAGTCTGTCAGATAAGGGTTGAAACGGCCCATCTGTGCAAAAGACATGACTCAAAGGTTGATGTGAGTAAAAAAAGAAACTCCATCGTAATGATGTCGAGTAAAATACTCCATCATAACTGCAGGGTCTCCAAAGCCATAAGCAAACAGTCATGAAGCCAGTTTCTCGGAAATTTAATTCAGTACATAGAAGAAAAAGCTTTTACTCCTCTGTTTATCCTAACCTTTGACTTCAACAATATAAATCAGATAATGTATTGTTCTTCTAGATCTTCCAAGAGGAATAGCCTGAGGCTAGCTTAAGATGGTTGTCTTACTTTCCCGGACTTTCTTTCTTTAGGCTAATTTTATGATGGCTATCTCACATTCCTGGACTTTCTTTCTTTCTTTTCTATAGTTTAAGATAGGAAATGAGGATGCTAGTATTACTTTCTTTCTTTTCTATAGTTTAAGATAAGAAATGAGGATGTTAGGATTAACAATCAATGTGGTGTACGTGACTAGCTCCCAATAAAAGGAAGTAGAAAATAAAGACATTTTGCTACATGCCACCTAAGAGTGTGTAGTCATTTCTTGCTTTTAAACTATTCTAGGAGTGAGCTTGCACCCGCGGCCAAGCCATCCTTCTCTCCCTGCGAAAAGGAACTTTACACAACAACTGGAGTAAAATTGAAAACATTTCCACTCAGAACTGGAACAAGACAAGAATACCCATTGTCACCACTGCTATTCAACATAGTACTGGATGTCCTAGCCATCACAATCAGGCAAGAGAAGGAGATCAGGGTATTCAAACAGGTACAGAAGAAGTCAAACTCTCGCTCTTCAGAGATGATATGATCTTATACTGGGAAAAAACCAGGAATTCAACTACAAAGCTCTTAGAAATGATCAAGGAATGAATATAGCAGTGTCTCAGAATACAAAATCAATAACTACAAATCAGTAGCTTTTATATATACCAACAATAGTGAAACTGAAAACAGAATCAAAGACTCTCTTCCTTTTACAGAAATGGCAAAGGAGATGAAATATCTTGGAATGTATCTAACAAAGATGTGAAAGATCTCTATAAAGAGAACTACGAAACTTCAAGGAATGAAACAGCAGAAGATGTTAACAAATGGATAAACATACCATGCTGGTGGTGGGGAAAAGTCAACATTGCTAAAATGTCCATACTACCAAAAAAAAATCTACAGATTTAATACAATCCTTATCAAAGCACCAATATCAGACTTTAAAGAACAGGAAGAAATAGTACTTCATTTTATGTTGGATCAGGAAAAAACCTGAATACCCAATAAATTACATAGAAATAAAAAGAAATCTGGAGGCATCAGGCTACCAGACTTTTGATTTTATTATAAATCTATAGTGATTAAAGCAGCATGGTACTGGCACAAAAAAATAGGTATGTAGATATTTGAAATAGAATAGAGAACTTAGAGATGATCCCAGTCACACATTATAATTTGTTGTTTGATAAGCCTAACAGAAACATGCAGTGAGGAAAAGAATCCCTATTTTACAAATGGTGTTAGGAGAACTGGCTATCAACCTGTAGAAGACTGAACCTGGACCCACACCTCTCACTACTAACAAAAACTGCTTCTCACTGGACAAAAGATTTAAATTTAAGACATGAAATAAGGGTAAACAGTGGGACCACACCTATGGTGCATATTACAAGGGTATATGCCAAATCTATTAAGTGTAAAGTGTAAATGTCTTAACACAATAATTGAGGTGAAGGCTATGATAGCCAGTTTTATGGAAGCATTCCAAATTGTATATAAAATCAGCACATTGCACCCCATAAATGCATTAATGGATACAGTTATAATTTAATTAAAAAAAGACATGAAACAATAAAAACACCAAAAGAGAGTACAGGGAAAATGCTTGAAGATACTGGCTTGGGTAAATATTTTATGAGGAAGAACCCTCTGGAAATTGAAGTGACACCAAATATATGTTACTGGGATTTGATCAAGCCAAAAAGTTTCTGCACAGCTAAGGGCACTACAACTAAAGCAAACAGTCTTCAGAATGCCAGAAGATTTTTGCATGTTGTGATTCCAACAAAGGTCTGATAACTAGAATCTACAAAGCACTCAAATTAATCAATAAGAAATGAACAAAAAAACCAATTTCTTTGTGAGCAAGACACTTGAACAGAAACTTCTCTAAAGATGAGAGGCGAATGGCCAACACACACATGAAAAAATGCTAATCATCTTTAATCATCATAGAAATGCAAATAAAAACCACTTTGGGATACCATCTAACTCCACTAAGATTATCACACATCACAGAGTCCCAAAACTGTAGATTTGGCATGGATGTGGAGATGAGGGAACACTTCTACACTGCTGGTAGAACTGCAAACTAATACAGCCTTTTTAGAAAGAAGTATGGAGAATTCTCTAGGAACTAAAAGTTGACTTTCCATTTGATCCTGCAATTCCTCACTAGTTTATACCCAGAAGAACAAAAATATTTTTACAACAAAGACATTTGCACCCAAATGTTTACTGCAGCCCAACTCATAATTGCCAACTGGTGGAAGCAGCCCAAATTCACATCAACCCATGAATGGATTAACAGATTGTGGTGTACGTATACCATGGAATACTATTCAGCCACAGAAAAAGATGCAGACTTTACATCTTTTGTCTACCTGGATGGAGTTTGAACATATTTTTCATAGTATCTTGAGAGTGGTAAAAAAAAAAAAGATATCAAATGTACTCAATAGTATTATGAAAACTATATTTAAAAACTTACACTCTCCAGTGGCACCTTTGGCTCAAAGGAGTGGGGTGCTGGCCCCATATGCTGGAGGTGGCAGGTTCAAACCCGGCTCCAGCTCAAAATAATAAAATAAAATATAACAAACTTACACTCTCATAAGAATGGTAGAACACAAATATAGTCTAACAACAACAGGGAGGGGAAGAGGGAGAGGAGAAGGAAAAGGAGAAAGTTGTTGGAGGAGGGAGGGCATTTGCTGGGTCTCGTGTAATGTGCACAATAGAAGGGTATATTTCAAAATAATTGAGAGTAAAATACAAATGTGTTACTACAGAAAATAAGTGAGGTGATGGTTAGGCTAATCAGTTTGATTTAAGCATTAATAGTACATGTCAAATCATCATATTATACCCCATAAATGTATACAGTTATAATTTAATTAAAAATTTAAAAAAATTAAAGAAAAGAAAAGCTCCATCTGTAGAGCCTAGCTTTTTTTTTTTTAATTTTGGAGTTTATGTTGAATATTAGGGTCAACTGAGTGATGGGGCCAAATGGGAGATTAATTATTTTGTTCTTCTCTGGTACTAACATTTAAATTAGTAAATCGTCAAAAAAGTTTTTGACGTGAAAAAGGGCTGGATTTTTATCCTGACTTTGAGAAATTTGCTATGACTTTTGACTTCTGTAATATCTTATTGAGGGAGTTGGTATGCGGGAGAAAATACAATGTACTTGGGAGAGAGGCTGATGGGGAAGCTGGTGGGAGGGTGAAAGCTGGTGGGAAGGTAGAGAGAAGTCCCTGAAATCAGGTGGGGGGGCAAGGCAGATGCCAGGTCTTTTTGTTGGGGCTTGCTATGCCCTTCCATCCTGGTGCTTGTGTTGGGCTGATCTATGGAGTTTGTATGTCTTGCAGCAGGAGCTGCCAGGTCTACAGCTCTTGTCCCCAGGGGGAGGAGCATGGTGGCTATTGGGCATGTGAGCTCAACCCACCCTGCTGCAGCCTGCACACCTGGTGACAGCCATGCCTATGGAGTGCATGGCTTCCCAGGGTCACTGCAACAGGGAGCTGTTGGCCAACAGTTGGCTGATTTGCAACCTTGGGTACTACAGATCTGGGCCTAAACCCCATCTGTGTTGGAGGGACAGTTGAAATTCAAGAAATCCCTAAAAGTGGGAAGCTTGTGAGGTTTTGAAGCAATGGTCTATATGGGAAAGGGTAAGAGCAGAGAGCAAGGAAGGCCTGAAGATACAGGATTTCAGTCTATCTATTTTTTTTTTTGCAGGAAATTATTTAAGTTCTTTAAGATATTGAAATTAAAGGTCTCATTTTCTATTTTGTATTGAAGTTGTAACACCCCCAGGGTGTGTCTATGTTGAGGGAGGTGGAAGGACCAGCTACCTTGTCTCAGATGTCCTTCCTCTACCTGGGTGGCAAAAAAAAGGCATCCCTTGTTTCCCAAAACCCAGGAGCGAAAAATGAAGAAAAACTGAGGAAGGTCAGGCTTCCCTATTTTTTTCTCAGAAAACTTAAGGTCCCTGCGATGTCTGGACAGAACCAGACTAGATTCTGAGAAAACTGGGGTGACAAGGGAGGCCAGCCTCCCACTTCCAGTCAGCCATCAGTCCTGGGTCTTCAGCACCATATGAAATGGTAGTGCCTAGAAAGGAGGCCACAAAGATGTTCAAGCCATGTTTATTGAAAGGGGAGGATGACCCACCTGGGCAGTCCAAAATGGCATCTGCACCTGAGGGTAGTTAGAGACCACTTTTATATGGGGTTTTGGGGGGTGGGTATATTCCACATGTTGCCTGTCAAGTTAGGGTCTTAGGAATATAAACTTCTGGGGGTGGGGCTAGCCAGATCTTTTGTGTCTTTGTCTTAGGAGAGAAGGAGGAAGGAGTGGAGAAAAGATTCCTGTGGCTGCATTATGCCCCCCAACAATACTATACTTTTTTTTTTTGAGACAGGCTCTGTTGACCCAGGCTAGAGAGTCAGGGTGGCAGCCTAGCTCACAGCAACCTCAAGCTCCTGGGTTTAAGCTATTTTCCTGACTCAGTCTCCTCTGTAGCTGGGACTACTTACAGATGACCCACCACAACACCCAGTGAATTTTTATATTTTTGGAAGAGACAGTGATCTTGCTCAGTCTGATCTTAAACTCCTGAGCTCAAGCGATCCTCCTGCCTTGGCCTACCAAACTATAGGCATGAGTCACCATGCCTGCTTGGTGATAACATTTTAGATATAACACCAAAAATAAAATCTATATCTAAAATTGTTGGGTGGTGCCTGTAGCTCAAAGGAGTAGGGCGCGTCCCCCATATATCAGAGGTGCTGGGTTCACACCCAGCCCCCGCCAAAAACTGCAAAAATAAAAAATGGAGCTTTAAAATTGTTATGTTGGAGTTGATTAAAATTCAAAGTTTCAGCTTTGTAAAAAACAATGTTAACAGAATGAAAAGACAAGCCACAGACTGGGAGAAAAATTTTGTGAAACGTCTCTCTATAAAGAATTGATATTCAAATATGCAAAGAACTTTTGAAACTCAACAATATGAACTCATCCTAGAAAAAGTGCTACATATCTCATTGCTGAATGTCAGAGGAGGAACAAGGATGGAAGAGTAAAGAGTTGAACAGAAAGCCACAAGGTCCTGTGTGCAATAAAGAAAAGAACTCAGAAGCCAGGTGGCACTTTAAGGCCAGAAACCCAGATATGGAAGAAAAGAACAAAAACAATGCACAATAATTTTAAGGCAAAAATGGGTACAATGGCCCCCTTACTGGCCCCCAACCCCTTCCCATAAGAAAAGTACAATTAGAAAATACAATGAAAGGTTCACTTATGTTGAGAATCATGACATCACACTCAAATTAACATTTAAATCTCTTCTAGTTGGTATCAATTACCATGGCACCTAGAGAACTACAGACAGAATTGATTGAACCTTCAGTAGATGACATTCTAAAGCATCCTGTGATGCTCAGTGTTAGGATAAAAGAAAAGCAGGCCTAACTCCATTTTGTTGTAACTCTTATTCTTGAGAATCAGGGAGGCAAAGCAGGCCTAACTCCATTTTATTGTAATTCTCATTCCTGAGAATCAGTGGGGAGGCAAAGCAGGCCTGACTCTATTGTTGTTTTGTTACATTTTATTGCTTTAAAAAAATGGTTCTGCTTGCCTCCCACCCATTGCATGTTATTTTAAGTGTATCTGGTTAGAACTGTTAGAATTATTAGTATTCTGTAGAAAGTCACTAACTACCCTCGTGATGACAACTCTCAGATTACGTAAAGGTGGTCTTCATACCATCCAAATTATGATATTGAAATGTTAAAAGAACAAGGATCCCTCTCTGTTTAGCAGGGTTTATACTGCCCAAAACAATTTGATTGGAACTCGTCTCTGGGACTGTCCAACCAGGGACAGTCTGACATTGACCTTTGAAGTTCTGTAGTAGAAAGGAACTGAAGGGTGGGGGCAGGGCACAGCAGCTGTTTGTACCTCTCCACAGCTGGAATTTAAACCTAAAACCATGGCTTCTTAGGATAGGATAGAGGTTGCCTGATTTCAAAACAGAGCAAGCTTATGCTATCTCACCAAGTAGGTCCTCAGTCTCTGGCCAAAACTCTGAAAGAGGCCTGTGTAAGGTTGTAGGAAATAAGCCACAATTACAAAGCCTAGCACTTTGGTTAAGGGGATGATTATCTCTACTACCTGGGAACCACAATGCAATATCACCCTACCAGATCTAAAAACCAAATAGTGGAAAATAAACATGGTGTGGAACCAGCAGAAGAACTCTGGCAACATAAATAACCAGAGTAAATCAGTAAATCAACCCCCCTACACCAATGAATGACAAAGGAGATACAACTGAAGATGCCATGCATAGACAAATGGCTGAAATGTGAAAAATTTCAGAATATGGATGGCAAATAAGATGAATATAATGGAAGGCTATGTTAATTAGTTTGATGCAAGCATTCCAAATTATATATAAAATAAGCACACTGTACACCCCCAAAAAACAAATATTAAGGGAAAAATGTAGAGGAATGGACACCATGCTTTCAAAGGACAGTTACTGATTCTTATCACATTAAAAGGAAATGCTGAGAAAAGGACAGTCTCCTGGCAAGCCTAGAGACGTTTTCTGACTTAGGGGCAATCCCCCAAGTAACTGAGTGTTCCGGAATGACATAAGATCAGTCACTCACTAGTAAGCATGTGCTAAACATTTATGCTTAGTAGTTCTCATGGCCGTTGTGGGGAAAGAACATGTAAGGAAAGAACACGTGAGGAAAGAGTACACGGCAATCCTTACACATGCAGCCCTCATATGTAATTACCTTAACTCTCCACATTTGATGTGTATAACCTTAATAAATAGCCCTTGCAGAGGGGGCTTGGATCTACTCTGCATTTAAGGTTAGCCTACCTCGTACAAGCTTGTACTTCTAATCCATGTCACGCCTAGTTCCTTCCTGTGGCAACTGAGGCCAGGGACTTAGGGGTTGTAACAGAAAAAGGCAATAAAAGATGCTGATTATTATTATTATTATTATTTTAGAGAAAGAGTCTCATTTTATTGCCCTCAGTAGAGTGCTGTGGCATCATACAGCTCACAGCAACATCCAACTCCTGGGCTTAGGCGATTCAAAGATACTGACTCTTTAAAAACAAAATAAAACAAAAAGAGTAGTTCTAAAGGTGTCTCAAGAAATTAATGAATTCAAAGACAAAGTCACCAAAGATATGGACATAATGAGAAAAGACATAGCAGTGCTTAAGGAAATGAAGAAACGTTATTTGAGGAGCTCCGAAATACAACGGAATCTCTCAATAATAGAGTTGACAAGGCAGACGAAGGGATCTCTGAAATTGAAGACAAAGCTTTCAAACGTTCCTAAATGCTCAAAGAGACAGACAAATGGATAGCAAAAACTGATTATTCCCTAAGAGTTGTGGGATCACTACAAAAGATCAAACATTCATCTTACAGGAATTTCCAAAGAAGAGGATGGTCCTAAAGGAACAGATGCTCTAATCCAAGAGATTATGGAGGAGAATTTCCCAAGCATTGCAAGAGATACAGAACTTCAGATACCAGACAGTTTCAGAAAAGCAGCAAGACGCAATCCAAATAAAGCATCTCCTAGACACATTGTGATTAACTTTGCCAAAGTTAAGACACAAGAGAAAATTCTGTAAGCAGCCAGACATAAGAAAAGCATCATCTACAAAAGGAGAAATATCAGAATGACTGCAGATCTCTCATCCTAAAACAAAACAACTTCCAGCCCAGGATACTCTATCAAGCTAAACTCAGTTTCATATGTGATGGAGAAATCAAATACATTAATGACATACACATGTTGAAGAAATTTGCCATAACTAAATCAGTTCTCCAGGATATTCTCAGACCCACCCTCCACAATGACTAGCACAATGCTCTACCTTCAAAGTATACTCACCCAGAATTTTTTGAACAAAACCCAACTTCCACAGTGGTGAAAAGATTAAAAATGTCTACTGAACATATGAAAATTATGACACCCAAAACACAATCAGGCTTATCAATTCTCTCAATTAATGTGAATAGTTTAAATTGTCCTCTAAAGAGGCACAGGCTGACTGACTGGATCCATAAACTCAGAGGAGATATCTGCTGTATACAAGAATATCACCTTACCTTAAAGGACAAAAATATACTCAGGGTGAAGGGATAGACTTGTGTAATACAGGCAATTGAAACCAGAAAAAAGCAAGGGTTGCAATCTTAATAGCAGATACAATTGGCTTTAAACCAACAATGATAAAGAAAGATAAGGAAGCTCACTACATATTTGTCCAGGGAAACACCAAACAAGAAAAGATTTCAATAATTAACATTTATGCACTCTACCAGAATACTCCTCAATTCATAAAGCAGACCCTAATGGATATGAACAACTTGATATCTTCCTGCACTATAATAGTTGAAGATTTTTTTTATAATTATTTTTATTAGATCATAACTTTGTACATTGACGCATTTATGGGGTTCAGGGTACTGCTTTGATATACAATGTGAAATGTTTACATTGAACAAAGTAACAAATCTATCACAATTGTACTTATTTCCTAAGTTTTGAAATGTACCATTGCATCATGCACATTAAATGAGGACCCCCCCAAATACCCTCCCTTCTCCCAAATCCCCTCTCCCCACCCATCTCTCTCCTCTTCCCTTCTACTTTATGGACTATAGTTATGTTTTGCCATTCATATGATTGTGTAGGTGGTTATATATTGATTTCATAGAAATGTCGAGTACACTAGATACATTTTTTCCCATTCTTGGGATACTTTACTAAGAAGAATATGTCCAAGCTCCATCCAGGTAAACATAAAAGATTTGAAGTTTCCATCTTTTTATGCCTGCATAATATTCCATGGTTTATATATACACCATAATTTTTTAATCCATTCATGGGTCGATGGACACTTGGGCTATTTCCATGTCTTGGCTATTATGAATTGGGCTGCAAGAAACATTCTGGTGCAAATGTCCTTGCTGTAAAATAATTTTTGATCATCTGGATATATACCTACTAGAGGAATTGCAGGATCAAATGGTAGGTCTACTTTTAGTTCCTTGAGTGTTCTCCAGACTTCTTTCCAAAAAGGCCATATTTGCTTGCATTCCGACCAGCAGTGTAGAAGTGTTCCCTTCTCTCCGCATCCACGCCAACATCTGTAGTTTTGGGATTTTGTGATGTGGGCTAATCTTATAAGAGTTAGATGATATCTCAAAGTGGTTTTGATTTGCATTTCTCTGATGATTAAGGATGATGAGCATTTTTTCATATGTTTGTAGGCCATGCGCCTGGCTTCATCAGAGAAGTTTCTGTTCAAGTGTCTTGCCCACATAGAAATGGGGTTATTTATTCTTTTCCTATTGATTAGTTTGAGTTATCTGTAGATTCTAGTTATCAGACCTTTGTCAGAAATGTAAAGTGCAAAAATCTTCTCCCATTCTGAAGGTTATCTGTTTGCTTTACACTATGTGCTCTTTACTGTGCAAAACCTTTTTAGTTTGATCAGATCCAAGTAATGTATTTTGGGTTTTGCTTCAGTTGCCCAGGGGGTCCTCCTCATAAAATATTCTCCCACTTGATTTCTTCAAGTGTTTTCCCTGCACTCTATTCTAATATTTTTATAGTTTCATGTATAAAGTTTAAATCTGTTATCCAATGAGAATCAATTTTTTGTTAATGGTGAAGGGTGGGAGTCCAGTTTCAGTCATCTACAGGTTTCCAGCCAGTTTACCCAGCACCATTTGTTAAATAAGGAGTCTTTCCCCCACTGAATATTTTTGATAGGCTAGTTGAAGACTAAATGATGATAAGTAGCTGGGTTCATCTCTTGGTTCTCTATTCTGTTCCATAAATCTACTGCTCTCTTTTTGTGCCAATACCATGCTATTTTGATCACTATAGATTTATAGTACATCCTGAAGTCTGGTAATGTGATACCTCCCAATATATTCTTATTTCTGAGTAATGTATTTCCTATTCAAGGGTTTTTCTGATTCCGTATAAAACGAAGTACTATTTTTTCAAGTTCTTTGAAGTATGACAATAATGCTTCAATAGGGATTGCATTATATCTGTAGATTGCTTTGGGTACTATGGACATTTTAACAATGTTGATTCTTTCTAGCCACGGACATGGTATGTTATTCCATTTGTTAACATCCTCACCTATTTCTTTTCTCAGAGACTCATAGTTCTATTTATAGAGATCTTTCACATCCTTTGTTAGGTAAATTCACAGATATTTCATCTTCTTTGGCACTATTGTAAAAGGAATAGAGTCCTTGATTGTTTTTTCAGCTTGACTATTGTTGGTGTATATAAAAGCTACTGACTT
>CAUYTI010029946.1:0-14779 GCA_963575145.1 Galago senegalensis | reverse complement strand
TTGCACCTTGTTGCCCTCGGTAGAGTGTCATGATGTCACAGCTCACAGCAACCTCCAGCTCTTGGGCTTAGGCGATTCTCTTGCCAAAGCCTCCCCAGTAGCTGGGACTACAGGCACCTACTACAATGCCTGGCTATTTTTGTTGTTGTTGTTGCAGTTTGGCAGGGACTGGGTTTGAACCCGCCACCCTTGGTATATGGGGCCAGCACCCTACTCACTGAACCACAAGCGCCATCCTCTTCTTTTTTTTTTTTTGAGACAGAGCCTCAAGCTTTTGCCCTGGGTAGAGTGCAGTGGCATCACACCTCACAGCAACCTCCAACTTCTGAGCTTAAACAATTCTCTTGCCTCAGCCTCCCAATTAGCTGGGACTACAGGTGCCTGCCACAATGGCCAGGCCATTTTTTGGTTGTAGTTGTCATTGTTGTTTGGCAGGCCCAGGCTGGATTTGAGCCACAAGCTGCAGTGTATGTGGCTGGCGCCTTAGCCACTTAAGCTACCCGGCGCCAAGCCTCTCATCCTTCTTTCTTTCTTTCTTTTATGAGACAGAGCCTCAAGCTATCGCCCTGGGTAGAGTGCCGTGGCGTCACAGCTCACAGGAACCTCCAACTCCTGGGCTCAAGCGATTCTCTTGCCTCAGCCTCCCAAGTAACTGGGACTACAGGCACCCACCACAACACCCGGCTATTTTTTTTTTTTTTTTTTTTTTTTTTTTGTTGCAGCCATCATGTCATTGTTGTTTCGCAGGCCCAGGTTGGATTCAAACCTGCCAGCTCAGGTGTATGTGGCTGGCTCCTTAGCCACTCGAGCCACAGGGGCCGAGCCCCCTCATGCTTCTTGAGTTGTTTTCTCAGGCCTCTGTCCACAAGGCTGGTGGGATGGTCTTCCTATTTTATATATGAAAGCACATGAAACCTTTGCTCTCTTGAAAATATTTCTCTTCCCCATCCGTCTTTGTTGAGCCCTTACTACCCATCTGGATGCTGTTACATTTTGGGCTACTTCCACCTATTGCTTCCACTACCTCATAGGCTCCACCAGGACCTGGATTTGGACTTTCCCTTGGGCCTCCTGTCCAAACTACAGCCTCAGGGGCCTTTTTGGAGTGTAAAGGGGCCCTTGCCATTACCCTTTCCCCATTCATAACTCTCATTTCCTCTCTGTACCATCAAAAAGTCTGAGGCGGCACCTGTAGTTCAGTGAGTAGGGCACCAGCCCCATTTGCCGAGGGTGGTGGGTTCAAACCCGACCCCAGCCAAACTGGAACAAAAAAATAGCCAGGTGTTGTGGTGGGCGCCTGTAGTCCCAGCTACTCTGGAGGCTGAGGCAAGATAATCACCTAAGCCTAAGAGTTGGAGGTTGTTGTGAGCTGTGATGACACAGAACTCTACAGAGGGTGACAAAGTGAGACTCTGTCTCTAAAAAAAAAAAAGGTCTCAACCCCCTACCAGGAGACATTTCTTTCTTCTTTATTTCCCTCTTTCTTTTTAGAGACAGAGTCTCAGTTTGTCACCCTCAGTAGAGAGCTATGACATCATAGCTCACAGCAACATCCAGCTCTTGGGCTTAGGTGATTCTCTTGCCTCAGCCTCTTGAGTAGCTGGAACTATAGGCGCCTACCAGAGCGCCGGACTTTTTTTTTGTTGCAGTTTGGCTAGGGCTGGGTTAGAACCAACCACCATTGGTATATGGGGCCGCTTCCTACTCACTGAGCCACAGGCACTGGCCTCCATTTTTTTTTTTTTGAGACAAAGTCTAGCTCTGTCACACAGGCTGGAGTGCAGCAGTGTGTCCACAGTTCATCGCAGCCTAGAACTTCTGAGCTCAAGGGATCCTCTTGCCTTAGTCTCCAGAACACCTGGTACCATAGCCCTGTGTCACCAAGTATAGCTATTTGTTTTCATTTTTGTAGAGACAGAGTCTTACCTAGGCTAGTTTAGAACTATGGGGCTCAAGTGATCCTCCTTTCTCAGCCTCTCAAAGTGCTGGGATTACATCGTTAGCCATCGTTAGCCCATCATTAGGAAGTATTTCTGGGGTGATGTGCTTAGTGTGTGCTCCCTGGATTGAGCGAAGCTCCTGACAAATTGAAGTGTGTGCCTGGATCTTGGTATTTGCATCCCATACCTTTTATGCTCCTCCCAAAACTCAGCTGGACTTGTTCTGGCTGTGGGTCGGGCCTATTGGTTCCCTCTTTCACCCCCAAATCCCTGTGCTTGTAAGGATGGGGGAAGTGAGAGCTGTTCCCTCCGGAATGCAATCATGAAGGTGTCTGATAAGGGCAGTAAGGCAGAAAGAGGGAGTTGTGGGGAATACATCAGAAAACAAACAGTGGGGACTCAGCCCCCTAGCACAGTGGTTAAGGCACTGGCCACATGTACCATGTTTGGCAGGTTCAAACCCAGCCCAAGCCTGCTAAACAACAATGACAACTGCAACAAAAATATAGCCAGGCATTGTGGTGGGCACCTGTAGTCCTAGCTACTTGGGAAGCTTAGATAAGAGAATTGCTTAAGCCTAAGAGCTTGAGGTTGCTGTGAGCTAGGACACCACAACACTCTATTTAGGGTGCCAGAGTAAGACTCTGTCTCAAAGGAAAAAATAAATAGAAAACAAACATTGGAGGGTGGCACCTGTGGCTCAGTATGTAGGGTGCTGGCCCCATATACCGAGGGTGGCAGGTTCAAATCCAGCCCAGGCCAAACTACAACAAAAAAATAGCTGGGGCTCAGCACCACTGGCTCAAATGGCTAAGGCACCAGCCACATACATCTAAGGTGGTGGGTTCAAATCCAGCCTGGGCCCGCCAAACAACAATGATGGCTGCAACCAAAAAAAAAAAAAATAGCCAGGCATTGTGGCAGCTGCCTGTGGTCCCAGATACTTGGGAAGCGGAGGCAGGAGACTTTTTTGAGCCCAGGAGTTGGAGGTTGCTGTGAGCTGTGATGCTATGGCGCTCTACCCAGGGGGATAGCTGGAGGCTCTGTCTCAAAAAAAAAAAAAAAAAAAAGCTGGGTGTTGTGGCAGCCACTTGTAGTCCCAGCTACTCGAGAAGTTGAGGCAAGAAAATTGCCTAAGCTGGCTTGGCGCCTGTAGCTCAAGTGGCTAAGGCACCAGCCACATACACCTAAGGTGGTGGGTTTGAATCCAGGCTGGACCCTCCAAATAACAATGAAGGCTGCAACCAGAAAATAGCCGAGCGTTGTGGTGGGTGCCTGTGGTCCCAGCAATTTGGGAGGCTGAGGCAGGAGACTCGCTTGAGCCCACGAGTTAGAGGTTGCTGTGAGCTGTGATGCCATAGCGCTCTACCCAGGGGGACAGCTTGAGGCTGTGTGTCAAAAAAAAATTTCCTAAGCCCAGGAGTTGGAGGCTGCTGTGAGCCATGATGCCACAGCACTCTACCAAGGGCAATAAAGTGAGACTCTGTCTCTACCAAAAAACAAAACAAAAAATTGGCATTTATTAGACTTTGTGTGGATGCCCTGAGTTTCACCATATGTATTTGTTTTCTTTTTTTTTTTTCCAAGATGGAGCCTCAAGCTGTCCACCTGGGTAGAGTGCTGTGGCATCACAGCTCCCAGCAATCTCCAACTCCTGGGCTCAAGCGAGTCTCCTGCCTCCGCCTCCTAAGTAGCTGGGACCATAGGCACCCACAACTCCTGGCCATTTTTTGGTTGCAGCCATCATTGTTGTTTGGCAGGCCCAGACTGGATTCGAACCCACCACCTTAGGTGTATATGGCTGGTGCCTTAGCCACTGGCGCCGAGCCATGTATTTGTTTTCTATCACTAATGTAACAAATCTCCACAAACTCTGTGCCTTAAAAAAAAATCCATTTATTAGTTTTATTCTATAGGTCAGAAGCCCAGGTAAGTCCTCTGTTCCAGGTCTCACAAAGGCTTCAATCAAGTTGTCAGCTGGGTTGGGCTCTTATCTGGAGGCTCTGGGGAACAATCTGTTTCCTAGCTCATTCAGGCTGTTGGCAGAATTCAGCTCCATGCAGCTGTAGGACTGAGGTCCCTGTTTTCCTTTCTTTTCTTTTCTTTTTTAAATTTTTTTGACAAATAGGAAAGGTCTCTGTTTTCTTTTCTTTTTTTTTTTTTTGGCTGGGGCTGGGTTTGAACCCACCACCCTCAGCATATGGGGCCAGCGCCCTACTCCTTGAGCCACAGGCGCTACCCTCTGTTTTCTTGCTGGCTGTTGTTGGGTTTCTTTTCAGGTTCTTACCCCCTGTCTGCTCTGCATTCCTTCATGTGGTCCTATCCACCTTTAAAGCCTGTAGAGCAGCGGTTCTCAACCTTCCTAATGCTGCAACCCTTTAATACAGTTCCTCATGTTTTGGTGACCCCCAACCATAAAATTATTTTCATTGATGCTTCATAACTGTAATTTTGCTACTGTTATCAATCATAATGTAAATATTTGACATGCAGAACGGTCTTAGTCAACTCCTGTGAAAGGGTTGTTTGACCCTTCCAAAGGAGTCATGACCCACAGGTTGAGAATCGCTGCTCTAGAGGAACCCTTCTTCTCCTTCAAGTTTCTCTACCTTCCTCTTTTTATTTTTAGAGACAGAGTCTCACTATGTCACCCTGGGTAGAGTGCCCTGGCATCACAGCTCACAGCAACCTCAAGCTCTTGGGCTTAAGTGATTCTCTTGCCTCAGCCTTCCAAGTAGCTGGGACTACAGGCGCCCACTGCACCGCCTGGTTATTGTAGGTTGGAGTTGTCATTGTTGTTTGGCAGGCTCAAGGGTGGATTTGAACCGGCCAGCTCTAGTGTATGTGGCTGGCACCCTAGCCGCTGAGCTACAGGTGCCCGCTGATTCCTCTTCTGCCTTTAAGGACTCTTGTGATTACCTTGGACCTACCCAAATAATCCAGGCTAATTGACAACCTTAATTACATCTGCAAAGACCCTTTCACCATATAGTGTAGTGTTAACTATGCACAGATGATAGGTATCATATTTACAGGTTCTGTGGATTTGGGCACAGAATGGGGAGGGGGGAGCATTTTCAGAATTCCGCCTCCCTCATACCAGATTGACCTGCAATGTTCCAGAATCCTGCAATTCCACAGGGTTAAGCACAGTGGAGATTCAGGGTAGGGTGAAGTGGCTGTCTGTTCCTATGTGTATTGTAGCAGCAGGTGCCAAGATAAAGGACACAGATGAACACCAACACTCACAACCCTGTGCCAGAAGTTGGGGGGCCTTTGGGGTCAAGAAGGGTTCAGGGTAGGCTGATGGCATCTTAGCTGTGTGAGAGGGTGCGACAGCCAGACAGAACTGCACAAGTCAGCCTCATATTGGGTATAGCAAGGGGCCTGTGAGGCTGGACAGGAATAAGCATCCACAGAGGAGAGGAGACTGTCAAGGTCAGTGGAAACAGATCCAGTTGGCTCAGCTGATCATAGTGTGGGACTCAGATTTGGAAGAATGACAACCTGGCATATACTGCTCCTTGATCTCCAAAACACTTATCTACAATACAGCCATTCAGCAGTTGCCCGAGTGACAGACAGGCATCCTGACCTTATCTCCCTCTTGGAGGCTGAGAGCCCCATGCTGGACCTCAAACTTGCTACATAAAGCATAGGGTCCACTGAGGCCCTGTGATCTGGCCTTGAAGTCCAGGCCCTTCTACCACCCTCCAGCCACAGTCGTAGTGGTACTTGTCCCAGCAAAGTGGCCAAAGGGGTACCTGCAAGAGTATAACAGAAAGCCCTGCCAGCACACCAGCTAGTGGGCCAGGTTCGTGGGTACCTTGTACAGTCAGCCCTACTTCAGGGCTTTTGCAGATCAAGGCTGTTCCCTCTTCCTGGACGGTTCTTTTTTTCTTTCTTTCTTTTTTTTTTTTTTTGAGACAGAGCCTCAAGCTGTCCCCCTGGGTGGAGTGCCGTGGCATTACAGCTCACAGCAACCTCCAGGGCTCCAGCAAGTCTCTTGCCTCTGCCTCCCAAGTAGCTGGGACCACAGGCGCCTGCTACAACGCCCGCTATTTTTTTTTTTTTTTGGTTGCAGCCGTCATTGTTGTTTGGCGGGCCCAGGCTGGGGATTCGAACCCGCCACCTTAGGTGTACGTGGCTGGCACCTTAGCCAGTTGAGCCATAGGCACCAAGCCGACAGTTCTTTAGTTTTTGGCCAGGGCTGGGTTTGAACCCACCACCTCTGGCATATGGGGCTGGCGCCTTTCCCCTTTGAGCCACAGGTGCCGCCCCTTCATTGACAGTTCTTCTCACAGATTCCAACCCCCTAAGATCTTCTGGTCTTCGTTTCTGGCTGATTATCACCTCATCACATGCCTACACTCCTGTTCTTTTCTGACCTCTGACCCAGGCTGTGGCGCAGAGGAGGCATTCGGTTCAATATCCACTAATTTATTTGTTCACTCCTTGCCTGGGGTAGGTGGGCCTTGTGGTCTGAGGTGCAGGGGGCACAGAGTAAGGCTGCCTCCACCTTGTGGGTGGGATCCCGGCTGAGGGGCAGAAGGTGCGAGTCAGGGTTGCAGCGGGACATCCCACCCATAGCCAGGAGTCTTGGGGCGAGGTTGCAGGGCTATGTCCAGCAGACTGGGGGAGAGACTTATGCTCCAACGAATGTTAGAGGAAGAAGGGCACTTCCCCGGTTGAAGAGGTGTTTAAACCAATCGGGCGTGGTGGTGGCGCCTGTAGTCCCAGCTACTCGGGAGGCTGGGGCCGGAGGATCACTTGAGCCCAGGAGTTCTGCAGTGAGCTATCATTGTGCCACTGCACTCTAGCCTGGGCGACGCAGGGAGAGACTGCGTGTTCAAAAAGTAAAATAAAAAGGCCAGGTGCACTCTAGGAGGCCAAGGCGGATGGATCGCTTGAGCTCAGGATTTCGAGCCCAGCCTAAGCAAAAGCGAGCCCTCACCTTTACTATAACTATAAATAAATACAAAATGAACCGGCCAAGACAGATCAAGAGGCTTGGACCTACTCAACCTCCAACCACGCTCCCCAAGAAAGACAGCAGGCCCCGCCCCTACTCTTTCTCCAGGGCGACGCCGGAAGTATGCTTTGGTCCATTCGTTCCTCGAGCCGTGGCAGCTGCAGCTACTGAGACTTTGGTTCCGACTTTGAGGAGAGCCGGAAGTACGACCTGCAGAGACTGCAGCACCTGGTTGTCATAAAAAATATGAGAAACGTGCTCCAGTCTAGGATTTCCCCCTGGGCATCAGCGGCGCACCACTTCAGTTCCGCTGGCACCGCGGCCCGGAAGTGCGGCCTTGTGCTGGCGAGCCAGAGGCAGCCGCGGCGCGGCCTGGTGCCTAAGGAGGACCCGGAGGTGGGGTCGGACGGGCATCCCCCGGCCGCAGGGCCGGCGGGGAAGCTGAGGCGTGCCAGGGGAGGTGCACTTGCGCTAGGCTCTGGGCGCACGTTGGGAACGCGAGAGGGCGCTGCGGGATCGGGGCACAGTTGCAGGCAAGGGTGGGAGCCGGGAAAGCTAAATTGGCGGGAGTAGAGCGGGTGCAGCTGTAACAGAACATATAGGGAGCTCTGGGCTCAGGGCAGGGAGCGAACATTGGCGCAGAGTACCGGAGACGGGGCTCAGAGCAAAATCTATGGCTTGGGAGAAGGCGTGGCGGCGAATATCCGGCTCCAGATCATGTAGGGTGGGCCTGAGTGTCAGGTCTTGAAGGAGGTCCTTTGTCCTGTGGTAGCCAAGAAGGCCCTTAATCGGATTTTTGGACTGAGAAATCGGAGCCCGCCAGGGAGCAAGGTGGGGGCGGGTCAGAAAAAGGAAGGGTTCAAGCCCTATGGTTGATGCACAGGTCTCTGTCTCCATTGCCTAGACACAGATTTGAAGTCCTTCAGATGCAACATGAATTAAGATGGGGATAGTGCTGCTGGCAGAGGCAAGCCGCAAAGGCTTGGCTCATTTTAGGAATTTCAATTAATTCATCGCCATAGAGGGCCCTGGGCGGGGGCAGAGTGGTATGTGTGTGGATTTGTTAGGTCTGATCAGGCTCCCTCTGGCTGCCACGTGGGGAATATAACAGGAAGAGGGGGACGCGGAGGGGACCAGCAAGGAGTTACCTCATCAGCCCAAGAGCAGTAACCAGCACAGGGGAAGTGTGCAAAGTGGTCTAAGAGGTCATCTGTGGGGGATCCAAGAAAGGAAGGGGTCTGGCTACAGCAAAGGAAGGCAGTTTGAACATAAGAGGCCAGAGGGGTTGAATCTGAGACCCCAGTAGAGCCAGAGGGTGTAGGGGCAGGACTAAATGGAGCCCTACTTTGGGGGTTGTGTGACCCTAAGGGAGAGGCAGGCTGATGGACAGTATATGGATATCGGGGTGCATCCTATGCCTCTATTCCTCCTTAGACTGGAGGTGTGGTGCTGGAACCTAGGAGCAAGTATCCCATCCCTTGTTTGGTAGAAGGGGAAACTGGCTGAATGACCATGGGTTCACCTGACTTGATGGGTGTAGTAGCAGAGCGTCTCAGATGTTGTGAGTCCACTGGAACTAACCCTCTCTTTCTGGTGCCTAAGTATGGGCAGTGCTCTGATTAGGCAGCCACAGGTTCTTAAGAAGGGTCCTGTTTTCTCTTGTGGTTGCTGCTCTCCACCTGTGCTTATACCACTCCCCTGCTTATATCACATAATCTACCTTTGTGTGCCACATGCACACTCTGGGCTCCACAGGTCCCATTAAGATTTTAAGAAGCTGGGGCTGCAGGAGGATCTTCTTGCTAGCTGGGCTGGAGCATCTGCCAGGGTAATTCCAACCTTCAGCCTTCTGTGCCCAAGCATATCCTGAATTCTCTGCCCAGGAGGCACGTGGTGCCACCCCACTCCCTAGGAAGGCCTCCATATACAGTAGTTAATGTAACCCAGTTCTGAGCCAGCAATCCTGGATATGTAGGCGGGCACCTTAGATTGGCTAAGGGTAACCAAAAATGAGCCTTGAGATAGGGTGGAGGAGTCAAAGCTAGCTGGGTGGAGAGCACAGTCTGCTCTGGGTGAGGCATGTTAGCCAGTTTGGATTGGGGAGGAGTGTCTCTGGCCTCTTCTACACAGGGCTGCCCCCTTGAAGGGGGACGTAGGGAGGCTTAAGGTTAGTAGAGGTGGGGGAGGTGTGGGCAAGCCAAGATAGGGGAGGCCAAGCCCTGAACCTTCCCTGAGAGAGAGGGCAGACCTTCTGTATCTCCAGCCCTTTCCTAGGAGTGTGGAGGGGTCTGTAGAGGTGGAGGACTTGAAGAAATCCTGGGGACAGTATGGAGGGAGGAAGCGTTGGCGTGTCCTGTATTGGTAATGATACTGTAAAAAAAACTGCTGGGAAGGAATGGGGTCGGTGAGGTCTGAGGGTATGATGCGCTATTGGGCCCTGCCCTGTGATAAGGGATGAAGGGACAGGGACACTAGGGCAGAGGAAGGTTCTCAGCTGACCTCTCCCGCCCTCCTCTCATTCCATGCAGATGGCGGCTGCGGAGGCGGTGCACCACATACACTTGCAGAACTTCTCTCGTTCGCTGCTCGAGACCCTTAATGGGCAGAGGCTAGGGGGGCACTTCTGCGACGTGACTGTGCGCATCCGTGAGGCTTCGCTGCGCGCACACCGCTGCGTCCTAGCCGCTGGCTCGCCCTTCTTCCAGGACAAGCTGCTGCTGGGTCACTCTGAGATCCGCGTGCCGCCGGTGGTACCCGCGCAGACTGTGCGCCAGCTGGTTGAGTTCCTCTACAGCGGCTCACTGGTAGTGGCGCAAGGCGAAGCGCTGCAGGTGCTAACAGCTGCGTCGGTGCTTCGCATCCAAACAGTTATTGACGAGTGCACGCAGATTATTGCGCGTGCTCGCGCCCCGAGCACCTCCGCACCCGCGCCTCTGCCGGCGCCAGTGCCTCCGCCGCTTGCGCCAGCCCAACTGCGGCACCGCTTGCGCCACTTGCTAGCTGCGCGCCCCCCAGGGCATTCCAGTGCGGCGCATAGCCGCAAGCAGCGCCAGCCCGCACGTCTGCAGCTACCTACATCTCTGGCGCCAGCCAAGGCCGAAGGGCCTGACCCCGATCCTGCACTGCCATCGGCTTCTGACGACCGAGGTGATGATGAGGACGAGGAGACTGATGATGACACTGACGGTGAGGACGGCGAAGGCAGTGGCCCGGGCGAGGGCCAGGCTCCCCCTTCCTTCCCAGACTGTGCGGCCAGCTTCCTTACTGCTGCCGCTGACAGCGCGTGCGAGGATCCCCCTGCGCCCACCGGCCTCGCTGACTATGGCGGTGCTGGCAGGGACTTCCTTCGGGGAGCTACAGCAGCTGAAGATGTGTTCCCCGACAGCTATGTATCTGCTTGGCACGATGAGGACGGTGCTGGCGCTGAAGGTTGTGCTTCTGAGACCCCTGTCCCGCCCGACTGCGTCTTAGCCGGACCCCGCCCTCCCGGAGTGAAGACCCCTGGGCCACCTGTTTCGCTTTTTCCTTTTCACTTGGGAGCTCCCGCCCCACCCCCTCCTGCGCCATCCGGACCAGCCCCTGCACCCCCACCTGCCTTTTACCCTGCGCTCCAGCCGGACGCAGCCCCCACCTCTCAGCTTGGTGAAGCCCCGGCCCCCTCTGCTGTTCCTGCGACGAACACCTCAAGCACCCCAGCGCGTGCCCCAGGTGTAGAGCCGCCGGCCTATGAGTGCAGCCACTGCCACAAGACGTTCAGCTCACGGAAAAACTACACCAAGCACATGTTCATCCACTCGGGTGAGCCAGGGTGGGAGGCATCAACCCCTCTTTCAAGATTCAAACCCAAGGGGGAATTGGGCATAGGGCGCAGGGAATTGCTTTTTTGGTAACTCCATGGGGCCTAGAATTTGAGCCTGCAACGCAAGTACAAGGCCTGTGGGGGTGGGGAAGCTTCCCAGAGGTGGAGCAGGGATCCTGCCCTCAGGCCTTTGCGAAGCTTTCAGTGGAGACTTGGCAGGGGTGCCCTGGTCAGGTTGGAGAACTGTGTTCTGGACAGCGTCCTGCATCTCTCTGGATGCCAGCAGTCTGGTTATGGGCTGGCATGAAGGGAGGGTTAGTTAGCCTAGGGGGTGCAAAGCTGGTAGAGAGGTTGCCAATGAGGTTCTAAGAGCCCTTGAGATGGGCAGGATGTGGAAGATATAGCTGCAGTGTGAGAACCCCACAGCCATGGAGGGAGGAAGGAGCTTCTGAAGGCTCTGAGGTTTCCTTAGACCTTGGACATGTCAGGGAGGCAGCTCTGCGGATCTGTGAGAAAGGTACAGAGTGGGATGGGTGCTGAGAAATGTGTGCATATGGAGAGAGAACTGAGGTCTCGGAGTGTGCCACCGGAGTGTGCCACTGGAGGATGGGGGTGCTTCCTGGAGGCTCAGGTGGACGACAGGGATATGCAAAGCAGGGACCTGCTGGCATTGTCTGGAAAATTAACATTTGGCTGGAAGGCCATGCTGAGAGTGAGCATGTGTGAGGAGTGTCTGTAGGGGCAGGAACTTGGGGTTTGACTCTGAATGGTAGAGAAGCCATTGGTGTTCTAAGCTGGGGAATGACTGAGATGTCACAATTTAAAATGTCCTTCCAGGGTGGCTTTTGTGGCTCAGTGAGTAGGGCGCCAGCCCCACATACTGAGGGTGGCCCGTTTGAACCTGGCCTGGGCCAAACTGCAATAACAAAAAAATAGCTGGACAGCGGCGCCTGTGGCTCAGTGGGTAGGGCGCCAGGGCCATATACCGAGGGTGGCGGGTTCAAACCCGGCCTCTGCCAAACTGCAACAAAAAATAGCCTGGCACTGTGGCGGGTGCCTGTGGTCCCAGTTACTCGGGAGGCTGAGGCAGGAGAATTGCCTAAGCCTGGGAGTAGGAGGTTGCTGTGAGCTGTGTGATGCCATGGCACTCTACCGAGGGCCATAAAGTGAGACTCTGGCTCTACAAAAAAAAAAAAAAAAATATATATATATATATATATATATATATACACACACACATATATATATATACACACACACACACACACATATATATATAATTTATTAAAATAAAATAGCTGGGCATTGTGGCTAGGCCAAGGCAAGAGAAAAGAATTGCCTAAGCCCAAGAGCTGGAGGCTGCTATGAGCTGCGACGCTACAGCACTCTACCTGGGGTGGTATTTTTTTCTTTAAAAAAGAATAAAATAAAATAAAATGTCCTTCTAGCTGCCTTGGGGAGTAAGGGGAGTTGGTAATGGGCCAACAAGAGGCTGCCAGAGGCTCTAAGGCAGTGCTGGCTATGCAGGAAGTGTCTGACTCCTGCCACTGGGATAGGTATTTTGTTAACCCCTGATGGCTCTAGGGGCAGACATAGCCTGCCTCTTCTCCTCCAACCCAGGGTGAGGAGGGCAGCCAGCTGGGCTCTATCACACCAGGAACATTATAGTGGCCCAGTGGGTGGGGGTGCAGGGCAACTGGGGCTCCACCAGGAAGGTGACAGAGTGCCCAAGTTCCTCCTTGTAAAAAGGTACTGGGCTGGGCAAGTGCCTGTGGCTCAAAGGAGTAGAGCCCCTGCCCCACATACCAGAAGTGGCAGGTTCAAACCTGGCTCTGGCCAAAAACTGCAAAAAAAAAAAGGTACTGGGTCTTGGGCAGTCCCCATAGCTCCCAAGTGGGTAGGGCACCGGTCACATACACTGGGGCTGGCGGGTTCTAACTGATACCGGATTTTTAACACTGGATTTCCAGGCTCTTGGTCTCGAGGATTCGATGAATGAATCAACAGACCATAGAACGAACAGTGAGGTTTTATTTACAGCTCAAAGAACCAAACTTCCTTGCAGGGCAGGATACAAGTGTTACAGCTCTTATGAAAACAACTCTTACAAAGAGCCAAGCCTCTTTGTAGAGCAGGATAGATGTGCTACAGCGCTTACAAAGGGCCAAGCCTCTTTGCAGGGCAGGATCAGCAGCGGAGGTGTTACAGCTACAGCTCTTACAAAGGACCAAGCCTCTTTGCAGGGTAGAGATCAGCAAAGGGCCAAGCCTCCTTGTAAGGCAGGATCAGCAGCGGAGGTTTTACAGCTACAGCTCAAGTGTTACAACTCCTACACAGAGCCAAGCCTCTTTGTAGGGCAGTATCAGCACTAGAAGGGCCACAGCTTTCGCTTCTTCTTCTGGACGGTCTGCAACAATCTGCTGCCTTGTTCTTCTGTTCTATCTTCCTTGAAGGTCTGTAAAGATCTGCCCCCAGGCTCTCTGTGCAGGGCCTTATATAGGTGTAATAACTTAGCTGTGATTAGTACAGGATTGAAAATGGACCAATCAGGGATAGGCACCAGTTTTCCCTAGATTGACAGGTCCTCTAACGGTGCTTTACTGGAGCCTCTGGGGGAAGAAAGCTCCCTCGCTTGCCCCAACCTGCGGGTTTTTTTTTTTTTTTTTTTGCCGGCTGCTGCCACCAAGTAGAAGTGGCAGGTTCCCCAGGCCCTGTTCGGCTGAGCTGGCTGGGATGTCACTTTTCCGGTATCAATAGTAGACACCAAGGAACTTTGCTGAGTATTATAAAGTAACTCTGTCTCTATAAAAAAAGATAAAAGTAAAAATGAGTAGTAACTCCAATACAAATGGTTATCTCCATTTTGCCATTGGTAGAGTACCCTGGTATCATAGTTCACAGCAAACGTCAACGCTTCTTATCATGAAAACCTATTCCTTAAGCTGGCAGGCCTGGAGCCTGCTTAACACCCAGTCATTTTTTATTCTTCAGAGATGGGTATATCACTATTGCTAAGGCTGGTCTCCAATTCATAAACTCATACAGTAAAACTGATTGGGCTTCCAAAGTTGCAAAGTTGAGAGGCATGATGAACCACTCTTGGCCACAAAACACAGTATGAAAAATAACCCATCTTTCATCTCTGAAGTAGTGGCTCACCAGAGGGTGGTGAGTTTGAAAATAGTCCAAGCCAATCTGCCGCAAAGAATAGCTGGTCACTGGAAAAGGCACCTGGAGTTCAAGCTACTATGGAAACTGATGCAAAAGAATCACCTGAGCCAAAGAGATGGAGGTTTTAGTGAGCTGTGATGATACAGCAATTTACTGAGAGTGATAATGTGAAACACTGTCTACAATAAAAAAAGGAAAAAGAAAAGAGTGTTCCACTTGAGTGTCTTTATGCATTTTTACCAACTGAAATACAGCTTGAATCTCACTGCAGAACAAAATCTCAACTGTTATGTCAGCCTAGTGACTAGAATTTCAGCTGTTAATGTAATCAATAAAGCACAAATTGGAGATACTTTTTCTATCTGTGGAGGGCTAATAAATATCCTAGATCAAACATTTGCAGGACACCAGCTGAAGTGAGCAGAAAAGACTTGTGAGTATGATTGACTGAAAGCCTGGGTCCCATCATATTCCAGGATGAAGTCATTACATCATCATATGGATGATGTCACAATGGCTGATGCCATAAGTTACCATCTTTAAGCTTAATCTTATTCCTGATAAGCATGCATAGTTGCTATCTGGGTTTGTTGTTGGGATTAAACTGTCACAATGAGTGGTGTTCTTTTCTCCACACTCAATTCCTGCTTCCTAAATTTTGTTTTGTAGTCATGGCCAATAAATTCAACAACCCATACTTTCCTTTTCAAGTCATGGATTTGTAATGAAGTAGAAGAATGTGTTTTCCACCTAGTTCTGTCCTGGGATGTTGTAAAATAAGAAATCTCACCCAAAGATAGGACAATATTTGAGAGACCTAAATGGAATTTCACAGAATTTACAGTTCTACTTTTCATGGTGTTTGACTTCTTTCTCTAGAATAGCCTTGTTTTGAAC
>CAUYTI010029942.1:0-12119 GCA_963575145.1 Galago senegalensis | reverse complement strand
CCACACCTCTCCCCTCCCCTCTCCCACTCCCCTTCCCATACTCTAAGGCTATAATTAGGTTATAACATTCCTATGAAAGCTATAAATTAGTTTCAAAATAGGGCTGTGTACATTGGATACTTTTTCTTCCATTCTTGAGATACTTTGCTAAGGAGAACACTTTCCGGTTCCATCCATGTAAACATGAAGGAAATGAAGTCTCCATCTTTCTTTAGGGCTGCATAATATTCCATGGTGTACATATACCACAATTTATTGATCGATTCGTGGGTGGATGGGCACTTGGGCTTCTTCCATGACCTAACAATTATGAATTGGGCTGCAATAAACATTCTGATACAAAATATTTTTGTTGTAACCATTACCTGATCTTTAAGAAGCCAATTAAAAATATTGAGTGGGGAAACTCCAGTCCGTACTTAGCAAAATTCAACATAATCTCAGAACTTTTCTTTCATTGCCTTAATCAACATCAAAATGGAGCTTTCTTCTGGGGACCTTCCATTAGTCTTCTCAATCTATAGTTCTGTTTCTCCTGCAGCTGTCACTGGGTGTGGAGGTGTGTTCTCTGCTCTTCATAGTTGCTTCTGGATATTTCTTTTCTCATTCCTGGACTCTCTCAGATTAGAATATTCTGTTATCAAATTACATAGCACTTCCACCCATTGTGGCTTTCCTACATTCTTCCATCTGGTTTCTTGTTCATTTTAGAACCTGGATCACTGTCACTCAATTCATTTGCACTACTGCTTCAATTCTTAGGGATTTTAAGACACACCTAAATGATCCTTTCAACATCCTGCACTTTCATGTCCTTGAACTTCTCTGTCTTAGTGAATTTGCCTACAACATTACTCTAGCAAGTCAGTCTCATGCCATTAACAGCAACCCATTTGTGCGTGCTATCTCAGACCACCACTCATGGACTCCCAACACTCCCTTTGACCCACTGAGCCTGCCAATCCATTGATTCTGCCATGCTTCATAACTCTCAACATTTGATACCCTCTCTCACCACCCCCCAGGCAATTATTAAAATGTGTGTTTCAGCGTTATAATCACTCTCTTGCATATACCTTCTTCTCCTTTTCTCCCTGTCCCTTCTGAATATTTATTTAGTAAGCCACACTCCTGCTCAAATCCTATTCTCCACTCACTTCTTTTCTAACTCTATATGGCTACAGGTGGCTGGAGTACAAAACACCGTCAGGCCTGCTGGGCTCTCCCTAAATCTTCCCCATACTGTCCACACCAGTGCTCCCTGCTCATCAGTTACACTGTATCTCCTTAGTCCACGGACCCACTCAAAGCTGATTATTATAACCATCACTTTCCCAAAACACTCCCATCATTTCCCATTCTCGCTTTTAGCCAATAATCTTGATTGCTATTTCATATTGAAATTTAAAAAAATAAAAGAGAACTGCTAAAGACTTTTGGAAGCTTGAACCTGATTTTTCATAAAGCTAAAGAAGCTTAAACTTTAGGAATTCTCATTTACCCAAGTTATTTCTAAGTCCCTGCAGGGGGCCTAGCAATGTGTTCACATGGCCCTATGTTTTTGTAAAAACCTGCAGCCAGTTCCTTTTCTCAGTAACTGTTCTGGTGTGGAAACTGTTTCAAACAGTCCCATCACTGCACCAACTCATCTGGGCATCCTGACTTAGAGGTGGATGGCCAGAGACCGTGTCATGATCTAAATGTGTCCTATGGACCTGGCCCCAAAAGTATGTGTGTGGTGGAGGAAAAACCAGGTGCGTGGAGCCAGAAACCAGTTTGTGGAAAATTCTCATACTCATCACAGTCACTAGATGTGTAAAATTGTAAGTAGAGATTCCGGTTTCATTAATGCCCCACTACCACAGTTTTCCCCTCTCAGGAAAACAGTAATGTAGAGTACATAGTTATAAACAAACCATATTTTTTCTTTTCTATAATTTGTTAAAAAACACAATGGAATTTAACAAAATTGATGTGTTTACATGTATAACTTTGACCCCAATCTGTCCAAAAACAAAGCATGTAAATAAAACATGTGTACCACATAATATTCTGAAAAAAGGAAGGAAAAGTAAATAACTAAATAATAAATAGAAACTCATAGATTTCTCTAAAAAAAAAATCGCTATAATGTAGAGCCAGAAAAATCTGATCTGTAGATGCATTTAGACATTTTATGTTTCTCAGATGTGGTCACATTCTATGTTCATGACAAATACATATTGTCATAGATCCATCATTATAGTGTCACAGAGAACTTCTTAATTGCCTGAAAAAATCTTCTGTTCAGGCTCAGCACCAGTATCTCAGTGGTTAGGGCGCCAGCCACATACACCAGGGCTGGCGGGTTCGAACCTGGCCTAGGCCTGCTAAACAACAGTGACAACTATAACAAAAAAATAGCTGGGCATTGTGGCAGGTACCTGTAGTCCCAGCTACTTGGGAAGCTGAGACAAGAGAATCGCTTAAGCCCAAGAGTTAACAGGTTGCTGTGAGCTGTGACAGTACAGCACTCGACCGAGGGTGAGAAAGTGAGACTCTGTCTCAAAAAAAATTCAATGATTCTTTCCTCCTTCTGAACCTCTGGAAACCACAGATTTTTTTTTTTTGGCTTTCATGTTTTGCAGAATGTCATGTAATTAAAATCCTGCAGAATGTAGCCTTTTCTGACTGGCTTCTTTTATTTAACTATATACATTTAAGATTCATCTATATAGTTTGATCTCCAAAGCTCATTTCTTTTTATCACTGAATAATATTCTACCGCATGAATTTATCCCAGTTTAGCCATTCAGCTAAAGAAGTGTATCTTAGGGGCGGTGCCTGTGGCTCAAGGAGTAGGGTGCTGGCCCCATATACCAGGGGTGGCGGGTTCAAGCCTGGCCCCGGCCAAAACTACAAATAAAATAAAATTTAAAAAAAAAAAGAAGAAGAAGAAGAAGAAGAAGGATATCTTAGTTGCTTCCTGTTTTTAATGATTATTAATTAAAACGTTTTAAACATTAATGTGCAGTCTTTGGTGTGGGCATATGTTTTCAAATATTTGCATAAATACCGAGGGGCACCACTGCTGGATTGTGTGGTAAGACTATGTTTAGGTTTGCTGAGAAGCTGCCAAACTATCTCCCAAGTGGCTGTCCTACTTTGCATTCCCAGCAGCCACCAGTGAGAGGTCCTGCTGCTCTTCATCCTTGCCAGCAATTGCTATTGTCAGTTTTCTTGGAATTCAGTCCTTCTAATAGGTGGATAATGTCATATCATTATTGTTTCAATTTGCAATTCCCCAATGACAAATGATGGTGAGCATCTTTTCATATGCTTATTTGCCATCTGTGTATCTTCTGGGGGAGGCTGCTGTTCAGATCTTTTGTCCAATTTTAAATGGAGTTGTTTGTTTTCTTATTGTTAGACTTTAAAGGTTCTTTGTATATTTCGAATACAAGTTCATGGCTAGATATGTGTTTTGCACGGATTTTTATCCAGTCTGTGGCTTGTCTTTTCATTCTACCAGTGCTTTTTCACAGACCAGCTGGAAGCATTTTTTAAAACATCTAAGAAAAGAGTACATCCTGATCAATAAACTCCATCAATCTTGTCAAAGATTGAAAAAGCAGGACCTGAAGTTGATTCCTTCAGTATTTGGCAGTGGTCGTATTTTCTCTTTTCAGGTTTTTTTTTGTTGATAGAGTATTTTAAACACACACAAACTTGGATTTTTAAGAATGGTTGTGTAGCAAAATGTTTTCCCATTGTAAGGTTAAAGCCTTACACATAATTAATGATACTGTAAAGACTTCTACAATGAATTTTTAAAGACTCAACAAAGGAAGCCACATTCTCACACACATTTAACTCCAGTTTGGAAAAATATTTTGAAATGGTCCATAAAAACAACTGAGAAACTGCAAACTCTTAATTTAAACATGTAATATAGATATAAAAGATCTCCTTCAGTCATCATTATACCTTTTTTATTACAAAACTGAAAGAATATTTAGATAAAAATAAATTGATATGAGGCAAAAATCAATGATGATGATCAAGGAGATAAATTTATATTATTCAGACATTGAGAAGCAAACTAACATATGTATATATACAGATATATATTTTAAGATTACTTTAATCTTAATAAAAGAAGACCTGAAATGTCATAAAATCTTACAGCTCATGTATGATAAAAAAAACTTTACAGAGGTTTAATTATTTTATTTTGTTTTTCTTCTTCTCTAATATATGCATTTATATTATATATTTACCCCAAACAAAGCTTGTCCACATCTAACACATTTTGAAATATATAATGTTATTTTATCATTTAGTCAAATAAAATTTTAACCTTTACTGGTATTACGTTATTGACGTAGGGGGTTATATAGAAATGTATCTCTTAATTTCTAAACTGAGGAGTTTTGGTTTTTTTTTAGTTTCTTTTTTATTATTAAGTCCTAGGTTATACATTGTGGTTAGACATTTTCCATAATAAAAAGGTTAAAAAATACAAAATTCATGAGAATTTTATTATGTATCTGAATGCATGTTTCTTTTGAACTTAATCTCTCTGTGAGATTAATTAATTGAGATTAATTAATACCACACCATGGCTACCCCCAGCACTCCCAGAACAATTGAGTGTGATCTCCTTTTTTTTTTTTCTGTAGCATTTATCATCTCCTAGCACAGAGCTTTCTAAACGTTATTGCCGCATGATATCTTGAGTCTCTCAATTAATTAATCTCCTATATACCTGATTATTTTTTATCTCTCATCAGGCTTTGCATAAGACTAATTGTGGATATAGTCCATGAATAACATTTTCCTTTTTATCCTAAGAAGATTTATTTAGTTTCTAGAAGGCAGCTAAGAGTACTTGCAAATCTGCGGTTTCTAGGCCTCAGCAGTGTGGTCAGTTTGAACTGAATAACTGCTGGGAGGCCCATTCTGTGCATTTTAAGATATTAGCAGCATCCCCAATCTTTACGTACAAGATGCCAGTGGCGTCCCCTGTGTAAAACCACCAACGCCTCAGATATTGCCAAATACTCTCTGAGGGGCAAAATCACTCCCCTCCCCTTTAGTTGCCTTAATCCACTCAGGTGCTGAGATAACTCAGAACCAAATTTTAGTATCTAGAAAGATCTGTCTGTTCCTCCTCACTCTAACATCTTTAGGGGCTCAACTTAATGCTTGTGATTTTTTTTCTTTTTTTAACCCCTGGCCTCCCTGGACTTTCCAAGCACACTCATTTGGGGGCTTTTGCCCCTCTGTTTGTAATATTCTCCCCTCCAGTAGCCATATGGCTTAATTCCCCACCTCAAGGCTTTGCTTAAATGTTCCCTCAGCAGTGAAGCCTATACACGCTATTAAAACAGCAAACAGCAACCACACCATTCCTACCCCAGCACTCCCAGACCAATTTAGTGCGATCTACTTTTTTTTTTTCCTGTGGCATTTCTCACCCCCTGGCACAGAGGTTTCCGAACTTAATCATTGCATGATACCCTTACTCTCTCAATATTTTTTATAACACCTCTAGTCAAAAGAAATAGCCAACAATTCCATTTATGAAATACGTCCCAAAAAGTTAATAAGTATTTATATCCAAAGGAGTTAACAGACATGTGAAAACAAACAAACAAACAAAAAAACACATGAATAGAAACAAAGTAGTATTTATATGTGACTCATAAATGACCATAGTTACTAATGTCATGGCTGTGACTATTGAACCCTGAATGGCTGGTCCAGGCTTGGACTGGCAAGGCACACCCCAGCCCCATGTCCAGATGTGCTCTGCTTGTGTAATGCATGGCTTTCGCAAGATAGTGATGCAGGACAAGGTGGCACCACAACCTGCCACCTTAGCCCTGGATGCGTTGATGTTGCAGTAGATGGAGGAACCAGCTTGATATATGCTGGACACCTGCGGGGGAGACACTGGTGTGGTGCTGTCTCCTCCACCTGCTCTCCTGACTGGTGAATTTCATGTCAGTTTCCAAGGCTTGAGAGCTCATTGGATAGCTGGCTGTAACTGACAAGGACCCACTGCCCTAAAATTGACATTGAGTTCTGGCAAAACAATCCACTGCCCTTATATAAACCCCTGAGCGGAAAGCCAGATCACAGACCAACATTGAAGAGGCCTGACATACCACTGATTCTGTGGTAGGTACCTGGATTAGTTCTTCTAGCAGACCAAGAACCTGAAAATCTGGTATCAGTAGGATGACGATGAAAGCAATTCAGCATAATCCAGTGTTGCAAATGTAAACTGCTTTAGCTAGTAATTTGTGTGTCTGGTAGATATCACAGTATGGTTTAGTATGTCTCCACTGTTGTAACAAAATACCTTAGACTGATAACTCCCTCACAGTTATGGAGGCTGGGAAGTCCCAAATGAAGGACCAGGCAGATTCAGTGTCTGGTGAAGGCCGTTCCTTGTAGACGGGGCCTTCTTGCTGCGTCTTCATGTGGAGAAAGAGGCAAAAAGGACAAGCTTGCTCCTTCTTTACAGGGGCGCGGATTTCATTCATGAGGATGGGGAACCCGCGAGTTAATCACATCCCTGAAAGGCCCACCTCTGAAGACTATGATACTGGGGATTAAGTTCCATCATACAAATTTGGGGACAACAACAACATTCAGACTGTAGTTTTGTGTTTCCCTGGAAATTTTAAATAACTAGCAGTGGATCTGTAAGTTTGCTACATCATGCCGCCGAGGTTCCTTAGCACACAGTTTGGAAACTTCGGCTCTAACAAACTGCATAATTACTTATTAGGTGGACTGTTTATTGATTTAGAGAAGACACCACCCCTAATAATAGGAGGTAGCCAAGCACAGGAATTTGAAACTGCTCTGGGATGGTTCTAAGCACCTTCAACAGTCCTGCCCTATGTTGGTTATTTGTGAAATAAATGATCATTGGCTATTTCTATTTCTGTGAACTCTACTTTAGCCTTTTTTAAATTTCAAATGTGATCTTTTTACTGGTGTGAATATTTTTTGTGCATCTAGGAAATCCTTGCTTTTGATTATTAAATGTTCATCCAATTTTTTTCCAGTTTTTTTGACACTGCTATAGTAATTTTTTCTATGTGATAATTTTACTGATCTATTTTGTGTAATTTTGATGTTTATATTTTAAAATTGTTTTTGAAGTCCATTCTGTCTTTTTTTTTTTGTATATCCAGTAGGTGATATTTTATTTTCAAACAGATTTTTGCACAGTTCATAATAACTTTTTTGTATTTTTCCATACTTCCTTTTATTGTTACTGCTACTATTATTATATCATTGCTTAACAAGGAATTTATTTGGGCTCTAACATAGAGATCCAGCTTGATCTTCATTTAAAAGACCAGCTAGCTGTCTCAACAGTACCTGTTAAATAATTGATCTTTCCCCACTGATTTCAAATAACAGATTAACCACACACTAAATTCCCATGTGTATTTTCAGTTTATTTCTAGAACTGTCCATTCAGTTTTATCTGTCATTTTATTCTCTCTCAAGAAACAACCTATTTGACTTACTCTGGTCCTAAAAATTATTTTTGGTTTTTGGTTTTGCTTCCCAAACTAGTGAGTGTTGAATATGGTGGGGATGGGGCTGGGAAACAGACTATGACCCTTTGACACTATCCTTTAAAAGTTAATTCCAATAAACAACTTGGCAGGAACTAGAAATCACAATTCAAACAAGATCTAGACAAAAGTTCTCCAGGAGACTTCTTTTTCATTCATTCAAGTATTAACCACAGTTCCGGGCACATTGTGGGCACATAGAATTTCAATGAATCAGATAACTGCTAGCACTGGAAATAGGGCAGCGTGAATGAACTTCTTATACATGAAGTACAGAAAAGAATAGTAGTGACTGAATTTTCTGTGCATAACCTCCTACCTGGTTAGTCATTGCGTTAGCATAATCCTTTTAATGCGGGGACTATGCTATTGTGAATTGCTACCTTGTTCTCAGGGAATAACCCCTAACTTCACGGTATAAAATTAGAAAAACAAAGCAAAATATTTTAAGATCCTCTTTTTAATGCTATTTCTGAATACAGTTTGTACTTTGCTCATATTAATATACTTAAACAGCATAAAATGACATGTCTAAAAAGAACCACTTTCCTCTAATTATATCCCTTGAGAACTCAACAAAACGTTTATGTATCTCCATGAACTCAAAGGAAAATGCCTAGGTAAATACGTATGCAAATAATTTAAGGTAACTTCTGTTGTTAGGTCTGGAAAAAGCCTCCCGAAGTAGCCCCAACCGACAAACTCAAGATACACTCCGATGTAAGGGCATAAGGTGAGATTTTATTACAGGCCCCGGGTAGCCTGGACTCCCCTGGCATGCAAGCCTAGGACGAGCCCCGAACTCGGGGTGAAGGCAGTTTTTATAGGGTACAGAAAGCAAAAAGGGGAGAAGGGTATGAGTACACTTTGATTGGCGGTTGGTGAGATCACTAGTAAAGAAGGAAGTAAAGGAGGATTTGCATTGGTGGCTGATGATTTCACTAGTAAAGGTGAATTTGGATTGGTACAGGTGAGGGGTGGAGGTCTCTTAACTGGGGGCTAGAGTTGGTGCAACCTGGTTACCTGTATTTCAAGGTAATAGAAACCTACTGTTTATTATAGCAACTATTTGCCTAAGGTGACTCAGTTTACAGCGCAGTGGCTGTGCAACCTGGGGTGGGGGAAGGCAGCAGGGAGTGGTCTTGCAGGTTTCACTGGTGGGAAGGCTATGTGGTAAACACCTAGGAATGGGGCTTGTACTGTGGCTTGTACTGCAAACAACAAAATGGAGCTAGTCTGGCTCTCACACCACAGATGTCTGTCCACCTGCTTCTGGAGCTTAGAGTGAGCACACAGTTTGTGGGGCTCTACCCCACACCCATGGTGAGCAAAATTGTGGGGTTGGAAGTGCAAGGGTATTGCCCCATCCAGGCAACATCTAGTGAAGTCGTGAGGACAAAGCCACTGCCAAGAGTCTCCACTAGGGTAATGCCCAGGGGAACCATAGTACCAGGACTGCCACCAAGACCCCACAACCACAGACCAACCAAGGCCAACCAGGGTCAGCTGTGTAGACTGGGCCCACACAAGCCACAGGCGGAAGAACACCCAAGTCCTTGGGGACCCATCCCCCACCGCAAGATTGGAGATGATGCTGGATATAGACTCAAAGGAGATTATTCTGGAGCATTTAGACCCAATGTCTGCTCTCTTAGGTTTCAAATTACTTGGGCCTGTCACCCCTTTCCTCTTCCTTATTTCTCCCTTTTGAATGGGAATGTGTATCCTGTGCTTGGCCCATCATTGTATCTTGGAAGGATATAAACTGTTTGGATTTCACAGGCTCACAGACAGGACTTGTACTTTTCAGCCAGTGCTACAGTCACTTAATACTTTGTGGCCATGAGCATGAAAAGAATGTATTTGTATGTCTGAAAAGGGATTAAGTTTTACAGGCCCAGGGGTGGAATGCTGTCATTTTCATGTCCCCTCCAAAACTCAAATTCAAAGTTAATTCCCAGTGTGGCAGTACCAGGGAAGGGAGGTTTAAGAGGTTACCAAATCATAGGTCTCTGCCCTCAGCAATGGATAAATTCATTCATGGATTAACAGCTGAATAACTTCATGGCTACCATAGGAGGGCAACAGCTGGCCCTATGAGACAATGAAGAGAGACCTGAGCCAGACCATTAGTGCAGTCAGCCTCCTCACCCTGTAATGCCCACATCCCTCTGGAGCAGCAGAGAGAGCCCCCACCAAAAAGGAGACCCTCACCAGCTATAGCCCGTGACCTTGACTTCTCAGTCTCCAGAACAAATCCATGCCTTTTCTTTACAAATTAAAGAAATACACAAAGGAGCAGAATAACATGCTTACATGTAATAAGAGCATAGTAGAGGTATATTAAGAACTGTAAAAATTGCAATCTATTTCAAAAAAATTTTTTTGATATTCTTAAACTTATCTGACATGGAGGAAAAACATGAGTCAGAATGGTAGGCCTCAGAAATGAATTGATAATTCATGACAAATTTGTTATCAAAGAAAAAATATTTTCAGAATAAAAGGTAGAATAAGAATGAGAACAAAAGTAAACGCAAATAGAGCACATGAAGTGAAATAAAATAAAAACATAAAAAAGTTTAAATAAAAATTTTCTTAAAAAATAGATAAAAAGAACCCAGAGAAACTGATTAATACTGAAGATCATCAAAGACCAAACATATGGATAATACAAATACTCAAAGAAGAACACCGGAACAAGGGGAAAGATCACATACTACTACATCCTACCTAATTCAAGAAAACCTAGTATGAAATTAAAATATGTGTAAACATATATTGAAATAGCATAGTGGAGTACCACAAATATCAAATCCAAATTAGAATCACCAGTACACTTGGTAATAAAATTATTAGACAGGAAGGAAAGAAGGAAAAGAGGGAGGGAAGAAAGAATGAAAAAGTAAGTGAGGAAGGAAAGAAGAAAGGAAAGGAAGGGAGGTAAGAGGAGAGTTAGAATAACACTTACAATTCAATAAGTACCCACTGGGCATCTAGAAAAATATATTTGTTATATAATAACACATTGGACTTTAGTGATTTGTTCACCTAATAATTAGGAAGTAACATCAAACACCTACCTGGGCAGCTTGCTCTGCCTGTGCCTGCGGAAGCTCACTTTCTAAAGTAGTAATTAATTCCTCCTTCTCCTGGAGTTTAATTTTTATTTTCATCTCTTCCTCTGTAGAATTCTATCCATGGAGAAAATGCAAGTGATAAAGTCATTTCATTACAAGAATACCAAATCGGGCCCAGTGCAGTGGTTCACACCTGTAATCCTAGCAGTCTGGGAGGCCGACGTGGGTGGATTGCCTGCACTCATGGGTTCAAGCAATTCTCCAGCCTCATCCCCACCCCAGGCTCCAGTAGGCAGGACAACACGCAACCACTGCAATGTCTGTATACTTTTTCTCTTTTTAGTAGTGATGAGGTATCAATCTTGCTTAGGTTGGTCTCACACTCCTGAGCTCAAGCAATAGTACCACCTTGGGTCCCAGAGAGCTAGGATTAGAGCTGTGAGCCACCACACCCAGCCTAAAGAATATTAAAAAAATTTTCAGGTATACTGAAAAATACACACATATTTCATGTCCTTAAAAGCAATGGAAGAGCAGTCAGATCCTGCACTCACATGTAAGCCACAGGAAGTGCCTTCATTTTCACTACAACCTAGAAGGAATATCAGTGAAAAGTAAGGTCATTCTGGAAATTACAACCAAGAACAGGCATAGTAGCTCTCAACTGTATATCTAGTACTCTGGGAGCCAAAAAGAGAGGACTGCTTCAGTTCACAAGTTCGAGCCTAGCCCGATTAAGTATGAGAACTCCCCTGTACTAAAAAAATAAAAACAACATTAGCCAGGCAATATAGAGAAAAATGTAGTCCCAGCTATTTGGAGGCTGAGATAGAAAAATCACTTGACAACAGTAGTTTAAGGTTGTTCTGAGCTAGGCTAATGTCATGGCACTGTAGTGTGAGGCAAAAGAGTGAGACTCTTATAAGAAAATAAAAATTAAAAAATAATAAAAACAAGAAGACAGATGCCTTCCCTTGATGGAAGAAGGGAAAAAAACCTAGGCTTCTCAGAAATCATTTCCAATGAAGCTGAGCTTCTCTAATCACACTGTATTGTGTGGTTTCCTCCCAGAACTTGGACCTCTGACTAGTGTTACCTGCTTCACTCACTCCACCCTACCTGGGTGCTTGAGTAGTGTCTGCTGTGTCTTCACCTTCCAGGGTTCTTTGCTTTGCTCCAGACAGGTGATGAGGTCTGGCTTAGAGACAGTAAGACCTGTTTTAGTAGAAAACAAATTGGGATTCTTTAATTGGAAATCTAATGCCTTGGTGAAGTAGAGAAAAGGACATTTTAGAAGATCCTGAAATCATATTTCCAAACAGATTTTCTGGCAGAAATGTCAGAATCTTTAAAAAGTATTTAAAGTTGGAACATTCCTAACTCCTCCACTACCAAAACTACTGAAATAAAATTTGGTGTTAGAAATCAGACTTAAAGGTATGAGTAAATCTAG
>CAUYTI010029938.1:0-26871 GCA_963575145.1 Galago senegalensis | reverse complement strand
GTGGCACGCCAGCAGGGGTAGGAGGTCCAGTTTTTAGGGGGTCTCTCCCGTGGAATAGCGTGGGAGGAAGTTAGAACTCTGCGCGCTTGTTTGCAGGGAGTAAACTGCGCAAGCCCTTGTTGTGGGGGAGGGGACTCCCATCCGCTTGGTGGTGGATTCTGTACCTTTTCGTTGTCTTTTTGGGGTCACAGCTCGCCTCAGCAAGGTTGAAGTACGCTCTTCAATCTTCTCTCTTGTCTCTGCTCCAGACCATCAGCTAATTTGCTAAGCTTCTGTCCTTTCAGCCTCCTTCTGGACGGGAGCTTCTGTAAAAAGCTGGCTGCAGTTCGCCATCTTGGCTCCGCCCCCCTTTTTCTAAATTGTTAAGATGTTAGATTAACTTCATCAATCATGTTCAAATCTTCTTACAATGTAGTGAATTTTTTCTTTGTATTCAAAAAGATACATTAAAATCTTCTAAAATGATTTGAGGATTTCTCTATTTCTACAGCTGGCTTTGTCTCCTGAGGCTTTGAATATTGTGAAACTGTATTATTAGGTGTCTGCAAAATTACAGTTATTGTAACTCCCACAAACTGATATTTCTACCACTACTAAATGTTTTATGTGTGTGCAAAAGTCCACACATTCCACTACTAATACAGATGCACATGCTTTTTAAAATGAATGTCATGATACATTATTTGCTATGACTTGACTTCCAACTTTCTATATCTTTATGTTTCAAATATGTTCTTGAAAATTGAATCATGTTGATTTTTAGGATTTCTTGAAGTCCAGTGTGATGATCTTTTAAGTACAGCTATTAGTCCTTTATTACCTAACTAGTGATATGATTGGATTTAAATCTACCAACTTACTGTCAAATTCTTTTTTCAATTTTTTTTTTTTTTTTTAGTTTAATACCAGGGTACAGATGATTAGGTTACATTGTTTGTTTTTATTAGGGAGAGTCCAAGTTGTAGCTGGCCCCCTCGCCCAGGAGGTGCTGGGCTTACATCATGCCTGTTAGGTGGGAGCACTCCAAGCTCCTCCCTCCCCCTTTACCCTCTCCCCCATTTGAGTTTTGTTGTGTTTTTCTCTCATATGGGTGAACATTTGTTCATCTTCTGATTTCATATTAGTTTTGAGTACATTGGACACTTGCTTCTCTATTCTTGTGGTACTTTACTAAGGATAATATTCTTCAACTCCATCCAGGTAAATACAAAAGATATAAAGTCTCCACTTTTTAATATGACTGAATAATATCCCATGTATTACAGTTTATTAAGCTATTCATGTATAGATGGCACTTGGGTTGATTCCACACCCTGGATATTAAATTGAACTGCAGTAAACATTGTAATGCAGATGTCTTATGGTAAAAGGATTTTTGTTTTTCTGGGTAGATGCCTAGTAATAGGATTGTAGGATCAAATGGAAGGTCAGCTTTCAGTTCTTTGAGAATTCTCATACTTCTTTCTAAACAGGTGGTATTAGTTTGCAGTCCCACCAGCAGTGTAGAAGTGTTCCCTTCTCTCCACACTCACACCAGCATCTGCATTTTGGGACTTTGTGATGTGGGCTATTCCAGTGGGGTTAGGTGATTTCTCAGGGTGGTTTTGATTTGCATTTCTCTGATGATTAGGGATGATGAGCATTCTTTTCATGTGTTTGTTGGCCATTCATCTGTCTTTTTAGAAGGTTCTGTACATGTCTCTTGACCAGTGACAGATAAGCTTGTTTGCTTCTTTTATGTGATTAATATGAATTCTCTGTAGATACTCGTAATGAACTCTTTGTCAGACTCATAACATGCAAATATCTTTCCCTATTCTGAAGGTTGTCTGCTTTAATTGCTGTGTCCTTAGCTGTGCAGACACTTTTTACCTTCAAAAGTACCATTTATTTATTTTTATTGTTGTTGTGATTGCCAACGGTGTCTTCTTCATAAAGTCTTTCCACAGGCCCATATCGTCAAGAGTTTTTCCCACACTTTCTTCCACAGAAGAAGTTTGGGTCATAGATTTAAATCTTTTATCCATCTTGAGTCAGTTTTTGTAAGTGGTGAGAAGTGTAGGTCCAGTTTCAGTAGTTTTACATGTAGTTACCCAGTTCTCCCAGCATCATTTGTTGAATAGGGATTCGTTCCCCTAGTGTATGCTTTTGTTTGGTTTATCAAAGGTCGGATGTGGATATGAGGCTGGCTTTGTTGTACCCACCACCAGTGGAATTACAGAGAAATGCCAGCACACTGAATTCAGATGAAGCAAGGGTCCTTTACTGGGCTGGCCAGTTAAGAGCCAGGTCTCTTGACCCCCTTGAGCAGGGGTGCAGAGGTTTTATATGACACTTCAACAGGGGGTGGGAAGCCCCAGCATCAGCAGACATTTACAGAAGCTAATATCTGCAAGGTTAGAGCTATAGGGAGGAGTCTGGAGTCTTACAGGGAGCCTAAAAACTGCTCACAGATAGACCAGACAGACTCGTGACAGGATTGTGGTTTCCACAAGATTCTTTTCAGTTGTCACAGGATTCTACATCCCTCAGCTAAATTTCCCTACTGTTTTTACAGGGTTGCTGCTCAATCAACAGGATGTTTTGGTTACAAAAGGGGGTTTGGCAAGCTTTTAACAAAATGGAGTAAGTCTGGTTCACTTGCTCAAATGGATGGAGTTAGGGCATCACAGTTTCATCTCTCCATTTTCTATTCTGTTCCACAGATCTATGTCTCCATTTTTGTGCCAATACCATGCTGTTTTGATCACTGTGGACTTGTAATATAACCAGAAGTCTGGTAGAGTGATGCCTCCGGTTTTGTTTTTATTAAGAATCTCCTTGGCTATACTGTGTTTTTTCTCATTCCACACAAAACAAAGAACTATTTTTTCCAGTTCTTAAAAGTATGCTGTTGGTATTTTAATGGGGATTGTGTTGAATCTGTAGATTGCCGTGGGTAGTAGAGACATTTTAACAACATTGATTCTTCCCAGCAAGACCATGGTATGTTCTTCCCTTTGTTAATGTCCTTTCCTATTTCTTTTCTCAGGGTTTTATGGTTTTCTCTGTAGAGATCCTTTTTAATTAGCTCCACTTGGCTTTCTTGCCCCCCTGTATTCTCTTCTTATTTTCATTTGATTACATCTCATCAATCCACTTTCTCCTATTGTATTGGTAGTTATACAGTGTCTTATTACTTTAGAAGTTATCTCATGAATTATTACAGACTTCACTGGCTTAACAAGAATTAATGATACTGGGTATGCTTTAATTATTTCCAGATTATACAATGACCTTAGGAGACTTTAGCCTCATTTGCTCTTCTTCACTTTATATGGTATCATAGTCACGCATTTTATATACTTATATACACTTAAATCCATTAGCACATTACTGTCTGTTTATATGGTTGGTTTTAATTATGTGTCTACATATATTTACTCTTCTGCCTGATCTTCATTCTTTACTACATTTCACTCCACAATAATTTCTTTCTGCCAAACCAGAACTATTTTGGTTCAGGTATCCAGTTGACAAATTTTCTTGGTTGTTATTTTTCTGAAAATACCTTTACTGCAATTATGTAGAATATTTGGCTTGGCATAAAATTCTAGGTTTGCAGGCATAATGATCTCTTGGATTGGTTCCAAGACCCCCAACAAATACCAAAATCTATGCATGCTCAAGTCTTTTATATAAAATGGCAGAGTGTTTATATATAACCCTGTTTAAGTCATCTTCAGTTTGCTTGTGATACTTAATACAATGTTAGTGCTATATAAAGGCTATGGTATAGGGTCATGTTTTTATCTGTATTATTTTTATTGTTGTATTTTTGTTTTTATTATTGTTTTCATTTGAATATTTGCAGATGTAGAAGGCTGGCTATACTTCCTTTCTTCACTTTTAAGATTTTAGGCAATGTATAATGACATTCATTTTCTGTTAAGGAGTCAGCTATTGGGTACAATACTAGTCAGCTATTGGGTACAGTACTATTCTGGTGACAGACACACCAAGAACCCCCGGCTTAGCATTATACCAGGTATCCATTTGAACCCCTTGAATATTTTAAAATAAAAATAAGACTCATAAATTAAAAAAAGAAAAGCTTAAAATCAATAATCTGAGTATTCACCTCAATATTTACAGAAGGGTAGAAAATAAAATTCAAAAAGTAGAAGAAAAGGATAAAAGCAGGTTTTAATAAGACAAAAGAAACATACAATGAAGAAAACACTAATGCAAAAGTTTGTTTTTCGAAAAGACAAGTAAAATGATAATCCCATAAAAAAAGAAAAAAGAAATCATCTACCATTTTGCCTGCTTTATGATATTTTCTGTTTGTTTTTTACTTTCGGGGGGACTTTATGATCTATCTATATGCAGCTTTTATGTTTATGTATCAATTTTATTTGTATCTAAAGTGGCTTTTTTAATCAATGGATTTGTATCTTCGTTTTAATCCTTAGCCACAAGTATTTCAAATATTAATTCTCCCCCACACCCAGCTGACGCTTCTGCCTCCTGGACTCCGGGTACCCTTGTGTTGGACTTTCCCCACTGTGCCCTCCCTGCCTGCCTTTATTAGTTCTGTCTCCTTTTGGTTCTCAGCAATTAATTCTAGGACTCATTTCTAAGCTACTAGTTCAATATTACTTTACTTACCTGTGTCCCATCTGTGTCAAATTCATTTGCAGAGTTCTTAATTTTGCTATTTTTTTAATTCTAGCAATTTTGTCTATGATTTACAATTCCTTACCAAAATTATTCATCTTAATCCTCTGTCTCCCTTAATATGTTAAAGATAAATATTGAAGCCCGAGCGCTGGCTCATTTAGTTCCCCAGCGATCTCTTTCTATTGGCTGCTATATATTTTGGTATCAGTAATGTTGCCCCCCTCCATGCTTATCTGGTCATATCTTTTTATCCAACAGCTTTATGGAGGTATAATTCACAGACCATGCGATTCACCCATGTAAGGTGAGTGACCCAGCAGTGGTTTAGCACATTCACAGAGCTGTGCATTGATACTATCAATTCTGGAAAAATTTCATCATTCCACCAAAGACCCAGCCTTTAGTAGTTACTCCCCATCCACCCCAGCTCCCCATCCCCAGACAAGCATTAATCTCCTTCAGTGCTTGTGTGTTTTCTCTGGAGAAGTGTCTACTCAAAATGAATTTTCCTATTACTGGCATGTGCATAAATTGAATGATACAATCTTTAGTGACTAATTTCTTTCACTTAGTGTATTTTCAAGATTCATTCATTTTTGTATTATTTATTGAGTGTACGTCCCATTTCACTGTGAAATAACATTCCCTTGTTTACATAGGCACCACGCCACACTGTGTCCTTTTATCAGTCTCCGTGCATTTCCTAAGCCAGCCTTTATGCTACATAAATGACACTGTTGTGAGGTTTCATCCTCAAGGTTCTGTGTAGACATATGTTTTATGTCCTCTCAGCTGGAAATGAAATTGCAGGGTCATATAGGATCTTTGTCTAACCTGGAGGAACTGATAAGGTGTTGTCTAAAGTAGCTGCACTATTTCACATACCCACCTGCAATTTCTCCATGTCTTCATCAGCACTTTTCATTTTCTGTTTTTTTATTATAGTCGCCCTGGGTACGAAGCAGCATCACTTTGTGGTTCATCTCAATTCCCCGTGTCACCATTGAGGTTGAGCATCCTTCAACCCTGTGTGTTTTCTTTGGAGAATTATCTACTCAAATCTGATGTCCATTTGTAAATGTTTTTTCTTTTATTATTGAGTTGTAGTATTTTAAGATATGTCATATATATAAGTCCCTCATCAAAATATGTGATTTGCAGACATTGGCGACCCACTCTCTGCATCATCTTTTTACTTTCTCTTTCTTTTCTTTTCTTTTCTTTTTTTTCCATTTTTTGTTAAAGACCAGGATCTAGCTTTGTCACCCAGGATGGAGTGTAGTGCTGGGCAACATCAGAGCTCACGGCACCCTCAAACTTCTGGGCTCAAGCAATCCTCCTGCCTCAGCCTCCCAAGTAACTGGGACTTTCAGTGCTTGCTACCAGGCCCAGCTAATTTTTCTATTTTTTTTCTTGTAGAGATGAGGTCTCACTGTGGTGCTAAGGCTAGTCCCAAACTCCTGGCCTCAAGCAGTCCTCCCATCTTGGCCTCCCAAAGTGCTAGGATCGCAGGCGTCAGCGCTGCACCCAGCCACAACTTCTTTTCTATTTCCTTTTCGTTAATGTTTTCCCCGATCTCAAATTTCCTTCCTTCTGCTACATGGGGTTGTATTTGCTCTTCCTTTTCCAGTGTCCTCAGATGAACTGTAAGATCACTTACTTATTTTTTATTACTACTTCTTGTACACTGCGCATATTGGCCACTCTTTGTTTCCCTCTGAGCCTGCTTTGGGTGCATAGGTTTTGTTATTATTTCTTATTCTTCATTCACCTCTGAATCAATCACTGTGATATTGACATGTGACTTCCCTTTTCCTCTGTTTCCTGTTCTTCCTTCATGTGCAGTTATTATTACACATAATTTCAGATGTTTTTGATTAAGTATGAGACATTGTATATAAAAACAGATTGAAATAATGTTGGCCCACAGACATTGCTCATCCTTGGGAGTCACAATTGCCTCTGCCAGGTGCTTTGAGGTATTGAAATTATTTGCAGATGGTCTCCAGTGCCTACAAGGGCTTCCTTCCGGCTTTAGGCTACACTTACTCCTTCAGGAGTTAATCCGTGGAATTTGCCCAGCACCTGATGCTGCCTCTGTCTCGACCTAATCCCTATTTTCTGTCCCCTGCTGGTTTTCCTTCAGAGTACCTTCCCCTCGATGGCTCTTATGCTTGTGTGTTGTGTGCTGTCATACTTGTCTTTCCCCGTAAAATATTCAGGGTCCTGACCCTTTACTTCAGAGAGAAAGCTTTGTGTTTCTTTTTTGTTTAGTTTTTCTGGGATCTCCTAGGCTTTCAGCATCATCAGAAAAGAAGGAAGCCTCCTTCTTTTAGGAAGAGACTGTGCTAGGTCTTCTTGCTGCTGTGTAATGAATCATCACACACCTAGTGGCGCACAGCAGCATCTGCTCAGTACCGTACAGGGCTGCGGGTCACACGTCTGGTGCGGGGCAGCTGAAGCATCTGCTCAGCCTAAAACCAAGAGGTCAGCCAATTGCCTTCTCAGTAAGCCCTTGAGGTTCCCATCCAGCCTGATTCTCGTTAGGGGCAGAATTTAGCTCCCTGCAGTCATGAGCGTGAAGTTGCATTCTCTCATGGTTGTTAGGGAGGCAAGTGTCTAGGCTTATGAAGGATGATCCACCCACCCAGTCAGCAACAAGAGAGAAGCTCCTCATGTCAAATCCTGCGCACACTTCAAATGCCTCCGACATCCCAGTCGGTCGTGTGTCAGAGAAACCTCCATTTTGAAAGGACTTGTGGGATTACGTTCAGCCACCCTTACCCTAATATCCACCCGTCCTAAAGCCAGCTGCTGAGTGGTGTGAGTCAAGCTGCACCATCCCTTGCCCACTTCTCTTAACGTCATTATGAGAATAGTGCTGGGGTAGGAGGTCATGGGGCCGTCTTAGAATCCTAGGGTACCGCTCTCATGAAACATCTTTAAAATCACATCAACCCTAAAAGTAGAGGAATCAACTCATCTTGCCCCACACGATGCCACGTCTCTGTGCCTTTGTTAATGGAGCCCTGACGGAGGACCACTGATGGCCTTGAGTTCAGAAAGCTTCTGTCCCTAAGAGGCCATCCTAGGAGGGCTGCACTCCCCCACCCAGAAATCAGCCAGAACCCCCAGTCGTCACCTTAGAGGGGCTGTTAGGAGGGGATTCTAAAGGTGGTAGCAGGGCGGGATTCCAAGTAAGGGAACTAGCTCATAAAGAATGCATAATAGTCTCAAGGTCACCGAAGTTATGATTCTTTATTTATTTATTACCTCCACAACTAACGGGGTATGTTTCCCAGCTTTCTCACCCACTTCAAGGCCCCAAAGGCATTTTCCAATGGTCTGGATTCGAACCTGCTCATTTCATCTCTGCGTTCTCCCCCCAGTGAGAGAACACGTCTGTACTGCGCAGGCCGTGTAGTAACCGCCAGGTGAGAGGGCCTGGTGGACCTGGTGGGCCCCCACCAGCCATGCCTTGCCGTGCCCTCTGTGGTTCCAGGGTTCAGACAGGATGCCTCAGGCACTCCCCTCTTCTCCAGGCTACACAGACACAGGAGAGGGCTACAGGGGCGCCTGCCATACCCAGTGTGCGGCTCAGCATTCCTGCCTCTCACCCTGTGAGGAGGAAGCCCATTCAACCAGGAGACTCGGCCACCCAACAGGTGGTCAGGGGCGTGGGGTCCCCACAGATGGACGACATGGATGCCAGAGGACAGGGCTGGGCAGCAGTCTGGCCTCCGCCCCACCCCACCAGGCAGGCCTTATGGCTGATACAGCTTGCTGTCCTCGGAATCCCGGGAAGAAAACTAAAGCATCCAGAGTGATAAGAGGCCTGGGGAGCTGGTGGATTTTTTGTTCCAGGAACAACCTACTGACCAATATGGAAAAGCTCCGGTTGTTTGACTAGAAGCTGGGGTGGCTGTGCTAGAACGCCTCCCGGGGAATCAGCCTGGGAACAGGCGAAGGGGGCTGTGGGGCGGACCTGTGCACCCAGATGTTTGCTGACTTTTGCCTGCTGTGTCTGCCTTTCTCCTCACCCTCTTTTGACCTCCTTCCCTGGATGGACGTCTCTTTCTTTGTTCCATCTTTAAGCATGCTGTTTTCCAGCATAATTACATTTCCCTGTAGTAAGCCCTTGAAGGATACTCATTGGCACTCACCTGCGAGCTCTTTAGAGGAATATACAAGGGGCACTTGGAAGGGGCATTGCTCTCACAGAGAAAAACACTGGGGCTCAGGAGGCTGGAGGTGCAAAAGGGAGTATCAGCCTCCTTCATAATGTCAAGTGTCACAGAAGGCACCGAGCGTCACTAAAGCAACATGCTGTCACATCTGGTGCCACTTACCACGGGTGCCCTGCCGCCTCCAGGGATGTGAGACTGTCACACCAGGTGTCCCTGGACCTAACGCCTGTGCTCTGACCCTCTTCGCTCTTCCTGGGTCGATTTTACTAGTAACAAAGAAGAGCTCAGCGTCCTTTGAATTTTCCTCTTGCCAAGTCGTTGGCCTCCTGGACTAAAAAGGCGTGGTGTGCACATGTGAAGGTGGGGACGTGGCATCCTGTGTGGGACACAGGTGCGCACCACGAAGACGATTCCTCACAGGCAACTTTACCTTCAGGGACCTGAGCCGTCCTGAGCCTTTCAGGGGGGAATGTGGGGAAGCTGAAAAACTGAACCCACAAAGTCGGACTGCAACCCTGGTCTGGACTCGCCCCTGTTTTCATTGCCTCTTCTTCTGACTATTTGTGGTGATGGTTTGGGGGGTTTTGTTGGTTTGTTTTGTTTTTTGAGACAGAGTCTCACTTTGTCACCCTCAGTAGAGTACCGTGGCATCATAATTCACAGCAACCTCAGACTCTTGGACTCAAGTGATTCTCTTGCCTCAGACCCCTAAGTTGCTAGGATTAGAGGCACCCATCACAACACCTGGCGATTTTTTCTATTTTTAGTAGAGATGGGATCTCACTCTTGCTCAGACTGGTCTAGAACTCCTGAGCTCAGACAATTCACCACCTCGGCCTCCCAGAGTGCTGGGGTGACAGGTGTGAGCCACTGCACCTGGCTATGCTGATGGGTTTTAAACTTTACATAGAAGATGTGAATCTTTGGATGGATGTGTGTGTGTTAACTTATTCCACTGAAGGTGCCTTTGCTATAAGCACAGCAGCAGGCAGCAGCATATTTTCGTCTATATATAAAATTCCAGGTTCTTATTTTTCCGTTGGTATAGCTGACACACAGCTCAAGTCTTACCTGCAGGATAAAGGGTAGAACAGAGGTTTCCAGAGGCTGGGATGAGTAGTGCGAAGTGGGGAACACAAGGACATGGTGGATGGGTACAAAAATACAGTTAGAAGGAATAAGATTATTATGTATCCACAATTTAAAGTTTTAAAAACCCTATTCCACGTGAGGTCACTTTCTCAGCTAGGACTTAGGACTTCCACATACAGCATTTTGGAGGAAACAGTTCAGCCCGTAACACACCTAATATCCATAGCTTCCTCATAGAACAAATACTTCATAATGTTTCTCTTACCTTCCTGAACAAAGGCTATAAAGAACATAACCTAGTTATACACAACATTTTAAAAAAATAAACAACAACAACAAAAAAAAACATAATGCTCTGTTGTATCAAGTAAAAAGAAAAGGAAAGTAATTTAAAATAAAATAATACTTTGCTGAGAAAAATATGTTCCAGCTCCATCCATGTAAACATGAAAGAGGTAAAGTCTCCATCTTTCTTTAAGGCTGCATAATATTCCATGGTGTACCTATGCCACAATTTATTAATTCATGGGTTGCTGGGCACTTGGGGTTCTTCCATGACCTAGCAATTATGAATTGGGCTGCAATAAACATTCTGGTACATATATCTTTGTTATTATGATTTTTGTGATTTTTTTGTCTTCTGGATATATACCTAGTAGAGGAACTGTAGGATCAAATGGCAGATCTATTTTTAGATCCCTAAATGTTCTCCAAACATCTTTCCAAAAGGAACATACTAGTTTGCATTCCCACCAGCAATATAGAAGTGTTCCCTTTTCTCCACATCCATGCCAACATCTCTGGTTTTGGGATTTTGTAATGTGGGCTAATCTCACTGGAGTTAGATGATATCTCAACATAGTTTTGATTTGCATTTCTCTGATGATTAAGGATGATGAGCATTTTTTCATATATCTGTAGGCCATGTGCCTATCTTCTTCAGAGAAGTTTCTCTTCACGCCCCTTGCCCACCCTGAGATGGGATCACTTGTTCTCTTCTTGTTACTATGTCAGAATTCTCTATGGATTCTGGATATTAAGCCTTTGTCAGAGACATAACCTGCACATTTCTTCTCCCATTCTGAGGGCTGTCTGCTTTGTAGTTCTTATTTTTTATGCTATGTTTCACTGAGGTTACATGGTCAAAATGATAAGCTTTCTAGTCACTTGAGATGGTTCTACTCAGTATGGTCATGCCACCAACCTGTGTCACAGTTAGACTCCATTTATTTTGGTTTGATTTCTTATTTAGAAATTGGGTTTTTGAAACTATATTGAGTTGTGCTTTTGTTTCATGATTCTCAAGTCATAACTAAACAAGTGTGGCTCCTTTCTTTGTGCTCCCCCTTAAAGACAGTCTCCATTTGATTTGTTTTTTGTTCATGTTTGTTTTTAAGTATATAAAGTATGTGTTTCATAGCTTACATGTCATATAATACCTGGTGTATGCAGACACACATGTGGATATTTACATCCCTTATACAAAAGACAGCAGGCCATAGCATCTTTCTGCGTGCCTCCTCCCTCCAGACCCACATGGCCATGGTTCTCTTCCTTCCAAGACTGCACAGCATTGCACAGGGTGGATGTGGGTGCCTGTACAGTCCTCTGTCACTCAGCATGCAATGACGCTTAGCCTTGTGAAAGCACCAGTTCTTACTCTGCTTGGGTGTATTTGAGATGACTCCCTAGAAGGATGGTGGAGTCCAAGGGCAAATGTACTTGTAATTGTGCTAGATGTGGGGTTCCTTACCTAAGGGCTGCTGCTTTCTGTGAGGTGAGCAGGCCTCACAGGCTCTAAGTTTACTCTTCCATTATATATCTTATATATGTGCGTCTGCTCAGACATACAGGCACACACTTATATCCTCTTCTGTATGTGTGTGTCCGTGCATGTATTTTATGTGTACAATCTCCCTGTAAATGGCCTCATCATTATGCCCAGACTGGCTGAATCCTAATGAGACAATTTAGGCTTAATTTAAAAACCAGTGACACTTGTTTTCTTAAAAGGCGAAGCTCAAGAACATGGCAATCAAATCTTGTAAAAACATTTCTTCCTTTTCTTATTTTTAGAGATTTGTAAGCTGGGGACATAATACCCAGGCGACATGAAAACCAGACAAGCAGTAACCTGGCAACAGAGCCTTGCAGGCTGTTAGAGAAATCTTCCTCCTCCCGACCGCTGCCCTTTCTTCCCCACTCGCACGCAGGCTGAGGTGGGGGGTGCTCGCCAGCCCTGATCTGGAGGTGTGCACACACCTGGCTGAGTGTCCTTCCTGTATACTGCCCTGGCCAACTGGGCTCCATGCTTAAGGAGACCCACCCCGGCACCCTTGTCATGGTGGAGTGACCGTCATGTTGTCACCAAGTCACTCTGGGCTGCGGGTTTTCCTTATCCCTGGGGTGGTCCGGGGGTGGAGGTACCCAGACCCTCGGGCTGCGTTTGCCAGAGAATCACCTGCTTCACAACTGAGGATGACACTGGGGAGTTTCTAGTTCACCAAGCTCAGAATTCTCCAGAAACTTTTCACCCTAGCCAGAAAGGAATGGCTTGTGAACTCCACACAATAGTAGTGTGAGTCTGTGGGCAGTTTTGTCCCCATGTCACGTGTTGGACTGCAGCAGCACCGTGCCCACCCAAGCTGAGTTCATTTCCGTGGGCACCTCAGAGAGTCTGCTGTCCCATGTGTGGAGAACACACGACTCCTTAAGCAGCTCAGTGTCTGTCATTCGGAGGCAGGTGTGAGAGTCAGCACCTGTAACAAGGGGATGGTACTATAGCTGAGGTCAAAAATTGCATAGAAACATAGGGAGGGCTGAAACAGGCACATTTAAATGGGAGGAAAAAGATTCGGCAAGGAATAAAGTTACTGGTACAAGCCACAAGGTTTAGAGGGATAGCAGGGGCTGGACCACCAGGATGAGTGCCTGGGAGGGCACGAGGGAGGGATGTGTCCAGACTCCCTGAGTGCTCACTGGCCTGACCCAGGTCAACCTGAGAACCAGTGACCTTCTGTGTGTGTGTCTGTGTCCTCATCTCTTCTTACCAGGCTCCAGGCAGATTAGGGCTGGCTGTGACAGCCTCAGTTGGATTAATCACTTGCAAGAGGCTTCGTCTCCAAATGGGGAGCATTCTGGGGCACTGGGGATCAGGACATCAACCTGTGGCACAGCTCAGGCCCTCAGAGGGCTGTGCTCAGCATGGCTGTTCAAGTTCAGGGACAGCATCTCCATGTCAGGAGGGTGTGGAACAGGGTCTCGTGTGAGTTGCGCCATATTCTCCTTGCTGCAGTCAGAAGGAAGATGATGGATGGGGACATCAAGTGTCTGCGGGGGGTCACACTGGGATGCAGCCACTGTGTGCCAGCAGATGCTGAAGACACCTGTGTTTGTACAAGTCCTGGGGTCACACAGAGACAGCTAATATGTACTTACTCCCGAGTAAGCTTCAACTGAGGCAACTTCAATTCAGTCATGGAGTGAGAGTCACGTGGGTGACAATCACACAAAGCAGGAGGACAAGGGGCTTTAAAGTCTGCTCATGGGCTCACAGAGGCAGAGGTAGCTTCTCTTTGGAATATCAGAGAATCTTCTCGGTGGCAAAGATCCTCTCTTTGACATTAGCCATGCTTGACTGGGACGGTCCTTGCATTTCCCTCTTTGTCCTTAGCCGAATCCAGTTTGAGCAAGAATCCTGCTAAGTCAGTTTATCGACAATCCCCTGCCCTTGGTATGGACCATCCTGAGGATCTTCCCGTCCTGGCTGCCTTTCGTAGGAGCTCTGTGGGGCAGTCTAGCAACACCTTCCCCACCTTCCTCTCAGTCACGCTCCATCCACTAGTCCCTGCCCTGCTCCCTGGCTATAAACACCCCCTGTCTGTGCTGCAGTCACAGGTGCAGGTCCCATTGCAGGAGTCCCCACATCCATCTAGTCTCCTGGGATAAAGACTGCCTCTCCATTTTAGCAAGTCTTTGTATAAATTTGTCTCTATGATGGGTAAAGAATAGCAATAGCAACAGGCATTCAATGATTTCTTTTCACAGCAAGGCCCTCTGAGCAGCAGCACAGGCCACACAAACAGGGACTGCCAGAGTGGGGGAAGGACCCAGGACCTCTGGATAGTTTGGGACGTTCTCTGGGAACAGGGCACTGTCTTCCTCGAGCAGCTGGACCCTTGGGGAGATGCACCCAAATTTCCTAGCCCTCAGAGGTCCTGATTTAGAGGGTCTGCGGGGGGGACAGGATCTGCACTCCTCACAGGTGGCAGACTGGGGACCCAGCACATTGTGCAAAGCCCCGAATGGAAGGGGGCAGAGGTTAACACCCAGCGTGCAGAGCTGTAACGCTGGAAGATAGTGTCTGCCCCAGAGGACAAAAACAGAGTTGTGTTAAAATTTAACCTAACAATTTATTCAAATCCATTCAATCTTTGCAACGGTGGATATCTCTGGGTATCTTAATGTTTTTTCTCATTTACACTCTCTGATGGACTTTGCAACTCCAAATAAGCCAACGTTTCAGTGTGGGAAAGGGTTGGAGCAGAGATGGTGGAGGCCTGGAGGCATCTGGGGACCGCATCTGGGCTAAGGCAGGCGGCGGGAGTGAGAGAGAGCCGAGGGAGGAGGCTGTTTTCTTCCACTGCTGGGGCCTTGGGCCTGAGAGCACCGCCTTCCCTGGGCCCCAAGACAGCAGGCTCTCTGGTTTCCTCATGTGTGTATTTTAAGCCCTGACTCCCCTCCCGCCCCGCGGCCCTTTCTAAAGTGGTTCCCCGCAAGCTCAGATTGACATCCACACGGTGGTCAGGTCCATTAGTGCTCAGGCTCTCGGCTCCTCCTGGAGATGAGGTCAGATCTTGGAACTCAGTGGCACTGGCACAGGAGCTGAGTGAAAGCGTCCTGAGTGAGCTCAGTCCTCCTTTAAAGGTCAGGTAACAAAACTTCTCCGGTCAGTGCTTGGCCACACAGTGGGCCCCCTGCCAGTTCCCCTTCTCTGCTGGGTGGAGGGCTGACAGCCCTGGGACGGTCCTATCACACAGAAGGCTGCTGGTACTTTGTTTAAGTACCTCTTTGAAGAATTCTAAACTTATTCAGAGAATATTTTGAAAGAAGAATTGGCTTTCTAAAAGATCATGAGTATTTATACCATACCTGTTATTCGAACAACAGACTCAGGGAAATTATAACCGAGGAGTCATCACCTCCGGAAGAAAGCGAGTGGGGGAGGGGTTCTCGCACCTGCGCCGAGGCGGCTCCAGGGGCCGCCCTTGACTCTGGCTGGCCGCAGCCTCACAGAGGCTGGAGGCGGGAAGGAGAGCGGCTGCTGTCGCTTAAAGGAAGTCACAGGGGCTTGTCAGAGGAGTGGCCGTTTTCTCAGCACAAGCTCAGGCCACTCTTCCCTTCCCAAGACTTTAGATAAAGCCACAGTGAACGGCGGAGTCGCCAATGCATTCACAGAAAGTTTTAAAAATAATACCGTTCCTTCCCACATGGATAGGCATTTGCTCTAAAGAGGAGCTGAGGGCTCCATGTCGCCCGTGTGGACGCGCCGCCAGACGGTGTGAGTGTGTGTAGTGTACTCTGGGTGTGTGTGTGTGTGTGTGAGTGTGTGTGAGAGTATGGTGTGTGTGAATAATGTGTATTTGTGTGGCAGTGTGCATAAGGGAGTGAGTGTGTATAGTGTGTACTTACGGTGGGGTATGTGAGCATTAATTTGTGTGAATGTGAGCGTGTTTTTGTGAGTATATGTGTATATTGGTGTAAGAATGTGCATTTGTGTGTGCATTGGTGTATGAGTGTGCATTTGTGTGTTTGAGCATGTGCAGGGTGTGTGCGCGCATTTGTGTATTTGTGCATGAGTGTGCATTTGTGTGTGAGTGCACTTGTATGAGAGTATGTGTATTTGTGAGTGTGCATTTGTGTGTGTGAGCATGTGCAAGGAGTGTAGGTGTGTACACATGTGCATTTGTGTGAGTGTGCATCTGCGTGAGTGTGCATTTGCATGTGCATTTGTGTGAGCCTGTGTGTATTTGTGTGTGAGTGTGCATTTATGGGTGTGAGTGTGTGCAGGGCTGGAGGGTGTGTGAGCACAGGCATTTGAGGACAATGAGAAGTGCTGTAGACCCTGCAGCTTCCTGGGGTTCTCGGCCCCAGGCACAAGCTGCCGGGGTTTTCTGGGCAGAGGGCAGGCAGCACAGTCTCTGCCTGCGACTCCCTCTTGGTGTCACTTGTCCCTATTAGGCACTTTTTCTTTCCTTTTTTTTTTAAAACCGTGGTTTAGTTTTGATGGTGGGAATGGAGCTTGTTGGCTTGAACGGAAGGGTAGAAATGTGTGTACTTGACTGCTGCGGGCCCTTTAGGTGCCACTTGGCACAAGGGACAGCATGGAGCAGTGGTGCGGGCTGGAGGCAGGATGGCGGCGACTCCACTCAGCTGGCTGCTCCTCTGAAGGTGTATGGCCCAGGTTAGTGCTGTCAAAGTCAGGCCTTTTCAGGTTTTCTGCAGGGCTGGGAAAGGGATGAGTTCTTAGTTTCCCAACTCTTCACCTTGAAGTAGGCTGACCAGATAAAATACTGGTGTGAGGCGGCCCTATTGCATTGCACTTAGCTACTTGAATATTTAAGCCATACTTATAGTAAAATATAATTTGTTGTTTAGTGAAATTCAAATTTAACTGTGTCCTGCGTTTTAATTAGCTAAGTCTGATAAATCTACCTTGGAGCCATCCTAACTCTCACTTTCTGGGAAAGTCACAGAGGTTTCCATTACTCTGAAAGCTTAGATTGTGCACAGCAATGGATCCAGCTCTGTCTTTCTGCAGGTGGGGGGGGGGTGGCTGGGGCATGACCACACCATGCAGCAATCAGTGGGTGGGTGGACTAGGTCAGAGTAAGGGGCACCTTTCTCTGACTTAGTTTGCAAAGCAAATGGATTTCTTTGTTAGGGAATGAAGTTAAATACAAACACAGCCATCAAGTCACCACAGCCATTCAGATAGTACAAGAGAAAGATTTAAATAAAACAGTCTTAGCCTAGAGTCAGAGCTGATTCCTCAATGGGTATATGTGGCAAGTGACCAGGGGAGGATAGAGGGAGGCAGCTGTATTATGGAAGGAAAGGAGAAGGGACAGTTGTATGTCCACATCAACTTGGGATCACATGGAAAACATTCCACCTATGGGCCCCCGTGCTTCTTGGGTTTCCAAACTTTCAGTTCCCTGTGGCTCTGCCTCCCTCCTCATCACCTCACCTCTCTGGGACCTTGCATGATACAGGTTTCATCTGTGTGCATTCAGTTTTCATCTTGGTGGGTTACTTGCCATTCCAACTCCGTCTCAGCTCGTTTGAAGGAACACTACTGCCCATATGGTGGTGGCAGAAGTTTCTAGTATCTTTATTGACATTTTCTACTGGTATTATGAACAGAGTATTTGACTACAAGTTGAATATTGTCCAGACATTGCTTTAACTCCCCACTTAAATACTGCAGAAAACCAAAACAGGGTGTCTGTTCTTCAGCAGGCGCCACCTCTCCCTCAGGGTCATGGTCGGTGTGGCATTCTGGTCTTACTTGTCCTAGGCATGAGAAGTGTCCGACAGCCTCAGAAATTGCAGGATCCAGGATGCTTTGGCAAAAACTCAGAATCCCTCTTGATTGGAAATTTTAAGATCACCCATACTTCAATATAAAGAAACAGAGAAGAATTTCCATTTTCTCTCTCAGTTATAGGGAGAAGAAGGTATTTTCACAGGTAAGGTCTTGAAATGACTCTTCCATTTTACTGGCTACTGGCTACAAGTTTGTAAAAATCTCTCATGCTGTGGAATACACACAAGGAAGGCTGTGGCTGGGCAGCACAATCTATTGTCAATCCTGTTTGTTCTGACTGTGAGTTAATGTAGTCAAGAATAGGCAAGTGCAGTGATCCCCGCACACATTTATTTTATGCAATGATGTGAAATTATCTCTTAAACAGATGACCAGCTGTTTTAGATTATTCTGTGAATTACAGTAATTTTGGTAATTAGGAAAAATACTCTGTTTTTTTTCTTGGCAAAACCTCTAAACGGTTGCTACTCTCTGACTTTAGGGGAAAACTCTGTTCTCCCATCTGTGGATAACCCAGAAGGTGATAAATTACGCCTAATTAATACAGTCATTTCTAAAACGGCTACTCAGATGGCTCATTATCAAGCCTTTTGAAAGGACAGTGCTATTTCCTTCCTGTTTCCTGTCAAAATGGAAAGTCGAGTGCAGTGCAGGACCTGTGATGGGAAGTGTGGGTTTGCTGGCACATCCGTGCCTTCTAGACTTGAGCTCTCTTTGGGGAGGCTTCCTGCATGCAGGCATTTCTATCTGTGGAGTGAGGCTGCTGAATTCAACTTCAGTTACAGGACCTCTGCCTTGGATTTTTACTCACATTTCACTATTTGGCCTTGGCCAACTCCTATTGCAAATCTCAGGAGTCACCTTGCCTGTGGCCTGTATTTCTTTGTTCCCTGCTTCTGTTGACCTTGGAGGTGCCCTTCAACACCAGAGAGACCAGTCTGCAGCTGTGTGCACGGGCTACAAAAGGTCCTTCTCCACCAGATGCTGAGACACTTCAGTGCTTTGTGAACTTGGTGACATTGACCCGTTGTGGCTGTCGGGTGAGCTGCCTTGCCGTCCAGCGCCAGTTATTAGAAGTGCTGCCCTTCAGTTATAGCTAGGTGTCTTGTCCTTGGTGATGGAAAATACATACAGTTAGAGGAGGGAGAAAAAGATGTAAATCTGAATTATTTGTATGCCGGAGCAGGCAGCAGCTATGGGTTTCTAAATTCAGATTTCTCAAAATGAATCGAAGCTAATGGATGTGAACCTTATAGCTACATCTTAATTTAAATTCACTCATCAAGTGCCTAATTTCTGAAAGTTTATTTGCACATTTCCAGTGGAATGCTATTTGGAGAGGCAGGAGGCAGAACTGAATCTATTTCCTTTGAGATAAAACCTTCTACTTTGGGATTTTAGGTGGACCTATTTGTTATCAGAATGATTGACCATTTCCGGTGTGCTGAGGGCATAGCAATTCCAATAATTTTACTGCAGGGTCTTGGATTTACAGTTTCCCTTTTCTGACTTGTGGACGTCACAGCCTCATGTATTTAGCCTGACATTGGCAGTAATTCTGTGGTGTATTCACAGCACAGTGTACCCTGGAAGCCACAGAGGCCACTGCATTGCCAGAACATTTGTCATCTGACCTGGATTTGTACCATATGCTGGTCAGAGGAAAAAAAAAAAAAAAACGAACCATATCAGTGAGGAGCTGGCCACAGAGTGGTCTGCAAATAAAGCCTTTCATACGTTAAAATTTATTGCTTTGTTTTTGAGAGTGTCAGACTGGAAGTCATGAAAAGATTTTTTTTCCCCTAAATACCTCATTTAGCAAAACAGTTCCTATGAATTGGTTTCTCCAGAATGTTCAGCTAAGATTCCCTGGCTCACAGCCAATATAAACAATAATTTTTACCACTTGGAATACAATTAATTTTCATAAGCCCAGTATATAGTAGATGCTATTATTCCCACCATATAGATGAATAAACTGAGGCTGGCATTCAGTAAGTAAAATTGTCAGAGTCGAAATTAGTCTGGCTGTTAGGAAGGATTCAAATCAAGACCTGACTGCAAAGCCACACCCATGGCAGGATGGGAGGTCATTGACCTGACAGTGCCCAGAAGCAGCAAAGGATGAAGCTGTGAATACCTCAAGGCTGGTCTATAGGAGCAAAGGTTGTACAAAAGTTCGGGCAGTTTGATCAGTTTTTTCTCACCTCACCCCCCAGTATCATAACTTGGTTTCGGTTCAGCACTCTCCATTTCTCTGACTACTAACAGCAGGGCACTCTCGTGACAAACGGGAGGTTCAGACCTCAGACCTGCTCTTGCTTTCCTTGGGGAGGGCACACGTCCTCAGACCTCAGATGTGGTCTTGCTTTCCTGGGGAAGTCACACGTCCTCGGGGATCTTAGCTGGTTTTCTGTTCCTGTGGATCCTTCCCCTCCGTGACACTAACAGGTGTCCTGTTAACACTGGGCATCCGTGGTGGATCGGTGCATTCTGTAAGGCTTCCCTGGAGGACTGTAGGTTACAGCGGGGTCCTGATCAGTAGGACACCTCAGACTCACTCTCAACGTCCCAAGAGAAACAAACGGCCTTGTGAATATCCAGCACATGTTCAAGGTAATGCCAATCTTAACATCCTATTGTAAATTTCTTTTCTTTTTTTTTTTTTTTTTTTTTTTGAGACAGAGCCTCAAGCTGTCCCCCTGGGTAGAGTGCCGTGGCATTATAGCTCACAGCGACCTCCAACTCCTGGGGTCAAGCGAGTCTCCTGCCTCCGCCTTCCAAGTAGCTGGGACCACAGGCGCCCACCACAACGCCCGGCTATTTTTTGGTTGCAGACGTCATTGTTGTTTGGCGGGTCTGGGCTGGGGATTCGAACCTGCCACCTTAGTTGTACGTGGCTGGTGCCTTAGCCGGTTGAGCTATAGGCGCCGAGCCTGTAAATTTCTTAAAGCTTAATCACAAATAGAAAATGGCAAAAGAAACAGCATATTTGGAAACAAAATTAAAGGAGCCAGGAGACTCAAAGGCCAGAATATAGGTCAACAAGGGGTGAGCCGTGCAGAGGTGGGTGAGCCGTGCAGAGGTGGGTGAGCTGAGCAGACCAGCTCCCCTCACTGTGTTCCCACTGGCTTGCTGCCCACTTACAGGAGTCTGAGTAGTTCTCACAAGCCCTTCCCAGAGCTGTACCTCAAAGTCTGAATAAAGAGGACCACTGTTTATGAGCACCATGCAAACCCACTGGGAAGCATTCTGACCGTCGGTCAAGTTGACCTAAAAAGTAATCTGGTGAGTGATTCTGTAGGGAACTACAAACAACTCACTATTTCATTGAGGATAAAAGCAAATTGCATACAGAAAAGTTTGTTTTGGTTCTTTATTTTGTCACTTACCATGCTGAGGGGCATTTTGAAAAGGCCAGTGTTTCTTTCCTTCTGAGTTGGAAATTGGTATTTGAATACACAGTGCTGGCCCCTGCTCCACAGGGGAGGGGATACGTTTCAAGGCCTCCATGAACACCAGAAACTGCAGACAGTACTAAACTCTGTATATACTGTTTGTCCTCTTCATAACTATGATAAAGTGATTTATAAGTTAGGCAAAGGAGGAGATTAGTAACAATAACTAACAAGAAAATGGAGCAATTATTACACAATATCACAATATGCTGTGATAAGAGCTATGTGAGTCCGGTTTCACTCTCAAAATATCTAACTGCGTGGTACATGCCCTTCTCCTTGGTGTGATGCTGAGAGGAAGTGCGGGGATTGGCTCGGGCACTGTGCGGTGGTGTCGAGCTGCCATAGTCCTTCTGCGTTCCTGAGTCTGTGTGTCCCTGTTTTAGGAGCTCCCTATAGAAGTCTTCCCCCAGCCTCAGGGCTCTCACAACTTGTTGCCATCAGTTGGAACACATTTCTGTTCTTGTCTCCCACTCACAAATTGAATGCCTTTCCCATCTTCACTAAAGCACTTATCACACACTGTGGCTGTAACTTTCCAGCTTGAAGTGTGACAGCAAGACTAGCACAAATCTCTTTCTTTTTTTTAACTTCACAATTTTGTGGACGGAAGATTTGTTCTTACAGCAGATCTGAGCAGCCTCAGTATACAATTTTTTTCTTTCCTTATCAAGTCCAGAAATTTCCCCTTTTCCTTTAAAAGAAGCACTCTGGCATATCCCAAATTGCCTGCATCATTACTGTCCTGCCCTGGGACCATTAATAAATAAAATAAGGGTGACTTTGATGAAGGGGGTGTCCCAATGAAGGGAGGAAGCCCCTAAATTCACCAAATTGGTTCTTGGCTTCCTATAGGAAAAGAATTCAAGAGCAAGCCAGCGAGCTACAGGAACTTTTATTGAGAGGAAGACAGCAGATCCTACACCACAGACAGAGACGGGGTCCTCTCCTGAGTAGGAAGGGCCCCTTATGGGGGCAACGGTACCGTTTTTCATTGTTCAGAGGCCCTGTTGGGAAATAGCTGTATGTGACCAGTGTTGTCTTGAGGTCAGAACACAAAGGTTAATGATAGAGAGAGTGTTGCCACAGAAAGGGACATCGCAGTCTGGAAGGCACTTGGCTTGGTGAGGCATCCATCTCCGGGGGCCTGGCTGGGGACTTGCTAGCAACTTCTTTGTACAGGTGGTCGGGGTGCAGGTCTTATCCCCAGTTAAGCTGAATACAAGCATTATAGTAGCAGGACCCCGATCCATGGGCGACCTGGTGAGGTTACAGGCCTTATCCCTAGTTAGCCTGAATATAAGCACTGCAGTACCAAGACCTCAGTGGGAGACCTGGTCAGGGTATAGGCCTTATCTCTAGTTAGCCTGAATACTAGCACTGCAGTTCCAAGACCCCAGTGGGAGATCTGGTCAGGGTGTAGGCCTTATCTCTAATTAGCCTGAATACTAGCGCTGCCGTACCAAGACTCCAGTGGGAGACCTGGTCAGGGTACAGGCCTTATCTCTAGTTAGCCTGAATACTAGGGCTGCCATACCAAGACCCCAGTGGGAGATCTGGTCAGGGTGCAGGCCTTATCTCTAGTTAGCCTGAATACTAGTGCTGCCGTACCAAGACCCCAGTGGGAGATCTGGTCAGGGTACTGGCCTTATCTCTAGTTAGCCTGAATACTAGTGCTGCCGTACCAAGACTCCAGTGGGAGACCTGGTCAGGGTACAGGCCTTATCTCTAGTTAGCCTGAATACTAGTGCTGCAGTACCAAGACCCCAGTGGGAGACCTGGTCAGGGTACAGGCCTTATCTCTAGTTAGCCTGAATACTAGGGCTGCCGTACCAAGACCCCAGTGGGAGACCTGGTTAGGGTACAGGCCTTATCTCTAGTTAGCCTGAATACTAGGGCTGCAGTACCAAGACCCCAGTGGGAGACCTGGTCAGGGTACAGGCCTTATCTCTGGTTAGCCTGAATACTAGTGCTGCAGTACCAAGACCCCAGTGGGAGACCTGGTCAGGGTACAGGCCTTATCTCTAGTTAGCCTGAATACTAGTGCTGCCGTACCAAGACCCCAGTGGGAGACCTGGTTAGGGTACAGGCCTTATCTCTGGTTAGCCTGAATACTAGCACTGCAGTAGTAAGACCCCAGTGGGAGACCTGGTCAGGGTTCAGGCCTTATCTCTGGTTAGCCTGAATACTAGCGCTGCAGTACCAAGACCCCAGTGGGAGACCTGGTCAGGGTATAGGCCTTATCTCTAGTTAGCCTGAATACAAGCGCTGCAGTACCAAGACTCCGATGGGCAACCTGATAACCGGGATGTCCCTGGGGTTGAGACCTGCAGCATCTACAGTGTGGACCCACCACACAATGCGAGGCTTCTTATCCTGGGTGGGATGGAAGGGGATGACGTGAGTTTTCATTACGCTGCTACACATAGTTTGAAACTTGTGAATTGTTTACTTCTGGAATTTTTCATTTAATATTTTTGGACTTTGTGGGACCATAGGTTACTGTAAGTTCAGCAAGCGAAACTGTGGATAGTGTGAAGTACTGTGCTTTTCGTGTGGTACCAGCAAAATGAGCTGAACCATTGGGCTGGGTGGGTGGTGGGTGGGCCTTCTGCTTCTTTTACTTCCAGGTTTCCTGGCCAGTGGGCAGTTTCTCTGCCCCCTGCATCAATCCAGCCACCACGAGGGTGCAGAAATATCTGAGTAACACCAAGATCAAATATTGATTTAAAAATCTTTAGTTTTTCACATCTCCTTGAAGATTAAGTCTTAAGGAACTTAATTGTGTAAAAGTTCCTCAAAGACATAGTCTAAACCCACCTCTCTCACTGCGCCTGGCTCTGACACACGTGCTATGCTCTCCAGGGTTCTCAGAAGACCCCCTTTCTGAAGGTCACTTTGCGTATGCTTTTTGTGTAATGTCCTTCCCTCCCACCCTCTCCTGGAAAACTTCCTTCCCTATTATGACCCAGTTTTTTTTTTTTTAGACAGAGTCTCACTTGGTCATCCTTGGTTGAGTGCTGTGGCTTCATAGCTCATAACAACCTCAAACTCTTGGGTTCAAGTGATTCTCTCACCTCAGCCTCCCATGTAGGTGGGATTACAGGTGCCCACCACAATGTCCTGCTATTTTTGGAGACAGGGTCTCACTATTGCTCAGGCTAGTCTGGAACTCCTGAGTTCAGGCAATCTACCTGGCTTGGCTTCTGAGGGTGCTGGGATTATAGGCATGACCCCCGTGCCCAGCCGATGGCCCGGTTTGAATGTCATCTTCTTAGTGAGACTTTTTTTAATGATGTCACTCCATAAAATGAAGTTATTTCTTTGTTGTTCTGTACCCTCCCCTAGATTACACACCTTCTCAGACACGGCTTAATGCTTAGCTCACCGCTTGGCATTCCATGGAAATTAATCAATTTTAAAAAAAATTAATGGAGTTTGGATTCCAGGGTTAGATGATGTACACTGACCACACTGCTACAGATCTGAATCACTGCTGAGAACTGCCCAGCTCGGAGCACTGCTGAAAACAGCCCAGCTCGGAGCAGGAGTTCTACCTGCTTTATGCTCCTGTGAGTCTTTGATTCAACAGAAATTTTTGTAGGTACCTCAAACTTCACAGGGGTGTCGGCACCCTGCTGCAGGGACTGCCCTCAGCTATCTGGGACACACTCTTCAGTCACACGTAACTCTCGCCCGTCTGATGGCTGAGTAGCCAGACTGGATCTTGCTTTGGTCGCCTTCCTGAAGTGACTGAGGATGGGAAATCCCACATTCTCAGAGCCTGCATCTCAGGAACAGCACAATGTGTGACATCAGGACTTACATATTTGTGCTGGAAAACTCCTACCCAGGAAGAAAGGCTGGAAACCAATCAATCATTCAGTGTTTGCCTTAGGAATTTCCTGTAAACCAGTTTCTATAGGAAGATGATTTGCTCATGCAGGCAATAGCTCTTCTCACAGGACTAGGACTGGTCAGCAGTTTACTTACCAAGCGATGGTTTCACCACTTAAAATGGTCACCTCCCTGTGTTCTCCAATCCTGAATCATTAACAACACCCCTTTGCAATCTGTCATTCAGCCCACAGGCCCATCTTAACCACTGGCGGCTGGACTCCCAGACCCCATCAGCGCTCTCTCCTGAGCTCTCCCAGCTGGGTCACCCGAGACTCTGGCTGTTTCCTTGACTGTAGGAGACCTGCTAAGGTCTAATAACCTTACATTTACTTCATAAACAGCTCATTCTCTTGGTCTTTCTGGGGAGGGGGAAGTGGACATGGCTTTGATAAAGCTAGCTATATAGAGAATGAAGGATTTTATCAAGGACTCTGGAGTCTGAAGCTCCCATTTCTGCTGGGTCTCCCCTGTGACCCTGGGCAAGTCACTCCTTCTGTTTGAAGCTCAGTTTCATTATGTTACCAGCCACTGGTAAGCTGAATGGCTGTTTCACATAGGTGCTGCTGGTCAGGCCCTGACAAGGCAGGATGAGCCCACGTGCTGACTGACATCTGGAGATAGTTTATTCACTTCCAAGGCTACTGTTGCAGATAAGTTGGGGCACTGGACTCCACCATACCAGTCAGGGTCCCAGGTGCACACAAATAAGTTAGCACTATAAATTTACTTTAGGGTAAAAGTGCTTTGAAGATGTAACCACTTTAAGATAGGAGGATGCTGTGTAACCTTGTAACCTGTGAGGGGGACTCTGATGGGTACTGTGATGAGTAATGACATTGCTGATGTGAGGATAAAAAGTAACAAAGGGAAAGAAGGGGCAGAGCGTTCTTTGAGGAGACACCCTCACTGTCCTCTCACTGCTGCTTTTCTGTCAGTAAAAGTGAATCTGTTGATCTGTCATCTGCTTCTCCGTTGATTAGCTTGGGTGACAGGCCCAGGAGCTCCTTGGTTCAACAACAATTATACTACCCACCCTCCAGTGCCCACCCTCTGAGGTCTGCAGAGACTGCCCTCGTTCCCTAGCTATTGCTGGAGGGTAAAAGTAACAGTGCAGAGAGAAAGAAAAGTTATCTATGGGCTGTTGCTAAGTGCATCTATATTAGACACTGTCCAGTGAAATGTTTCTCATATTTCTTGATGTTTTGCGGAATGAGACAGTTCATTTAAATGACATTTCTAACTAAATGAGTAATTTACTGCCAGGTTTGAACATGTCCCTAAAGTCCCCATGTTGGAAACTTAATCCCCAGTGCAATGGTATTGGTAGGTAGGAGCCTTTGAGAGGTGATTAGATTTTGAGAGGTCTGCCCTCCTGAACAGATTAATGCCTTTATTGTAAGAGTGGGTGCCATAGAAAAGAGTGAATTCATCCCGTTGCCCTCTTTCTCACCCATCTGATGCCTTCTGCCATGTTATACACAGCAAGAAGGCCCTTGCCATATGGAGCCCCTTGAACTTGGACTTACCAGACTCAGAATCCTGAGCCAAATAATTTCCTGTTTATTGTTTGTCACCTAGTCTGAGGTATTCTGTTAAAAGACATAAAATGCACTAAGACCCTTTGAACATCTTTAAAAACATTATCCATTGAAAATAATGATCTTTCTAAATTCTTTCATAAAAATCTTCTGAACAGGCTCGGCACCTGTGGCTCAAGTGGCTAAGGCGCCAGCCACATACACCTAAGGTGGCAGGTTTGAATCCAGCCCAGGCCTGCCAAAACAATGACAGCTGAAACCAAAAAATAGCCGGGCGTTGTGGCGGGTGCCTGTGGTCCCAGCTCTTTGGGAGGCTGAGGCAGGAGACTCGCTTGAGCCCAGGAGTTGGAGGTTGCTGTGAGCTGTGATGCCACAGCACTCTACCCAGGGGGACAGCTTGAGGCTCTGTCTCAAAAAAAAAAAAA